>JAULBZ010008550.1:0-10636 GCA_032360805.1 Neoturris breviconis | reverse complement strand
GCTTTTATTTCAAGTACCTGGTAAAATAATTTCTTCCATATGTTGACCAATGTTCTTCGATGACTTCTTGTACGGTTTGTTTCTTCGTTGCTAGGATACTAAGCCATGCTAAGAAAGCCCAGATACCATCTTTTTCACGAATATGATCGGAACCAGTACCAAAACTTTCTTCACCACATATTGAAAGTTTATCAGAATCCATTAAGTTGCCAAAGAATTTCCAACCTACAAAAATTTATAAACAACAGTTTTATCTAAAGATTCGTTTAACAGACATGCTTGTTCTTTAGGTAGATGGTTACCAAGCACCAACATACAGGTATTTTTACAGCCGTTCATGCTGTAAGGAAAGGCAATTTACGTCTTGAAACTTTAACAGGAAGAATAATTATTTTAGACAGGTATTTATAGCCTTGTGTACATTTATCAACAAAGTATCCATATTTAAAGATTCCAAGAAAATAATCTTTCACAATTTACCTGTTTTTAGATGCTTTGACCAAAATATTCTACGAAGTTTAAAGTGGCAATATTTTCTTTCTTTAAACTAACACAATTTCAGGACGATATTACAGCAGTCAGAAATTCCAAAATATCTCCACATAAAAACAGATTAGAATAGAAAACAAGCCCGAAAAATATTCGTTGAACATCACCTGTGGAGGAGTGTCTATAAGTTTAGTTTACAGCTCTGTATCTGAAAACTATGCTCAAAAACACTCCTCAATAGATGATGTTCGGTTCTCACCTGTCGGTACTTCATATATTTGAATATTTAACTTTTCAGCAACACGATCAAGAGCTGCACTTGTTGGCATACTCCTAGCTAATCCTTTCAAGCCATTCTTTTTAAAATATGGTATACATTGAGAATTTGCAGCAATAATTGCTACAGAGTCTGATGGATTTACAAAGAATGCATCATGACCAAGTATCATGTTACGATCCTAGAACAAGAAAAAAACAATGAAAATGAGGCATGCATTGTTCAAAGTAGAACTTGTTACAATGCAATAACTTCCTTTTTGTGCAATGACTTCCAACATTGTAACAAGTTCTACTTTGAACAACAAACGTCTTGTTTTCATTGTGTTGTATTTCTGGCTAGGGGTGCTTATGTTGAAATTCCAGGGACATATGGAAAATGATGAGGATTCATTACACCTTGCAAATTTTGGTCATAGAAATCAATATTACTATATATTGAAGAAAACCTTATGTAAGACGGAATGAAATAAATATTGTTCCAGGTGTTATGTTGAGTCCTGTTACATAACAGCAAACTTAATTTATTCCATTAGCCAAATTTTGCAAAAAGTTCGAATTATGGAGGATAATTGATGCCAAAAAATTCATTTGAATTAGAGGTGAATTTTAGTAGCTTGACAAAGAATTTGCAAGGGAACAGACAAATAAATGCGTTGGATTTAACACAAGTTTAAACAGGATTAAAGAGATTTGACTGTACTAGTAATGATCTTGAAATTACTGTGGAGGAGGGATTTTCGAGCATAGCTTCAGGCTATTTAACTCCTCCACAGCAAGTATTAATAAATATTTTAAAGCTACTATTATGTCAGTCTTTTTGTTCTTGTAATTTCATTATTAGTTTATGAATTTGACATTTTGAGAGAACCAATTGAGACTAGTTTCTGTTAATTTTAAAAAAATATATATAGGTGTACCATGGACAAAAGAAACTCAAATTCTATTGTATAAGATGTAATAGCAAAAAAAGAAACATACACCATCTCCATCAAAAGCTGCTCCGAGATGATGTGCACCTTCTTTCATTAATGTGACAAAATCAGCAGCATATGTCATATTTGGATCAGGATGTGCACCTACATGAACAAAAGAAGTTATTGCATATTTTACTGTAATTTGTCTATAAAACAAGCATATTCAGACACAACTTTGTGAAGCAGTCACTCTGAAGCAAGCATTGTATATAAATTTTCTATTTTGAGATTTTCAATAATTAAAATTCAGAATAATTTGTTAACATAAATATTTTTACATACCGCCAAAGTCAGGCTTTGGTGTTGCATTCATGACAGATTCTTCATCAGCATGAAGTTCATCACATATAATCTTGCGTAAATATGGACCCGTCACTAAAGTTACAAAGAAAATAATATGTTACATAGGAGTTATGACGTCAGTCTAGTTCTACTTTATGGGGTCATAGACCTAATATCTTTTAATGGGCTATTTGTGTACTATAATAATTAAATGGATCGAAAATAGTCTAAAATGGTATCTTTGGTAGAGGTTACTGAGAAAATTGATTCGCTTAATTGTATTGGAGAATTAAATCAATAGCAAGTTTATTGGCATAACACTCTCCTTCACAGATGACAAATTAACTTCTTACCTCCATGCATACCATTCGCAATAATTTTAAAATCTGTTAAATATTCTTTCAACAGTGGAAAATCAAAAATCGTCTTCATATATTCAACATAGTCTTTTACAGGATCAACTACTACTACATGGAATTGTTTACCCGCGATTTCGAATTTCGTGTGACCAGGTTTGCTTATATCTACATCTTTCAAACCACGACATATTTTGTAATGTTCTATAGATTTAGTTTGTTCAAAAATGTCATTGGTCACACCTTCTGGAGCAGGCCCTAGTAAGATATAATAGTGTTTCCATCAGCAAAATAAAAAAAGGCCTTTTGTTTTACATAATATTTGAATAATATATACATATGATGAGTTCTTCAAGTGTAACTTCACAAATTAAACATCAATGTTTGCAAAAATTAATTTTTATAAAGCTACATAAATATAAATTTGCTCAGTTAGTGTTATAAACTTTGTGCATATTATTTTTCCAAGGGTGCAAAAACATGTTTAAAGTCACAAATAAAGACGCTAGTATGACTAGAATGAGCGTTTTTACTGCAGACTTTGAACAAGTTATTGAAACTAACAACATATTAATCTTAACTAACAATATTGTTCTGAATTTTGATCTATAGATCTTCATTTTATATAAATCTTACAAGAAGAATGTTTACCTCCATTAGAAGTATTATACTTTATACCAAAATCACCATCCTCACCACCTGGGTTGTGACTAGCGGTTAGTATGATACCTCCTAAGAAAAAATAAAACAATATAATAAATAATATTTTTAATGCAATCAACCTTGGTCAGAGATAATTTTAAAAAAATAATAGACACCACAAGTGAAACAAACATGACAAATGACCACTGCAAACTCAACTAATTCTACTGTTCCCAGACTCTGGAAACACATTCAAATTTTTGTGCCATTTGTCTTGCTTGCAATCAACATTTTTTGATTTTTGACTAAGTTGAAATTTCAAAGTTTTGCACAAATTTTGCATTTATCCATTATATTTATTACCAAGTTTGTTTGAATTTCCAGAAACCAGAGAGTTGTATTGAAAAATTCTCAAAGTTATTTCCACTGATTTCGGACCGTTCTACAATTTCGGATGCAAAAAATTGCCGTTATTTTTTCGAAAATTTTCATAATTTTGAAAATTTGGGATTTATAAAAAATTGAAATTTGGGACTTGGAATAAAATAGAAAAGATCAAGAGGGTCAAAAATTTAATGTAAAATTTAATGGTCCGACATGTATTGTATACGTACTTGGAGCCGAATTCGACAAACACTGATTATTCAGACCATCATGACCAGAAATTAATAGACTTTTTTTTCTTTGAATTTTGACAAATAATAGACACCAGAAATAAAACATACTGTAAAAGCAGAAAGTGGCCACGGGATTTCCCAAGACTCATCTGAGAGATATCTGGTAGACTTAAAATTTAGTGCTTAGGATCTTAGGTATTTTTTATTTTTGCTCGACAAATTCTGCTGCCCTAGTGTCAGCAGCATAGTACTCAGGCTCTTGAAACATATGCAGTTGTCTTTATTCAATAGAACATGTAACAGTGTAACGTAGCCACATATATCTCATAATACATCTTATAATACAAATGCAACTAATAACTGTCAGACACCACCCGTGGAGGAGTGTTTTTCAAAAGCTGGAAAAACAATACTCAAAAAATATATTTCAAACCTAAAGCTTTTCTCTTTCTGATTAGATATGATACAGCTGGCGTTGACAAAATCCCATCAATACCAATAATCAATTTACCGACCTAAAATTTATATATTTATTTATTTATCGTAACTTCATTGCATTCTCTGATTGCAGAGTGGCAATACTGTTTTTACACAAGTTATTGGTATACCAATGGGTATAGATCCAACACCTTTCTGGGCAAACCTTTATTTTTACAGTTATAAAGCTAATTTCATCACAAATTGTAAACAGTTCCACGTTTCATTGATGATCTATTTGCAAGTAATGATCTTTAGTAAATCATTTCCTGATATCTATCCACTTAAGCTGGAACTCAAGGTAAAAGACCAGGGAACTCATGCAACATTTCTTGATTTAGAAATTACAGATGGCATATAGAAATCCCATGTAAATAAAAACCTTGGGAGAAAAGCATAGAAAACCGGGGTTCAGAAATGTAGCTCTGCTAAGTTCCAGGCCCACAGCATTGTTCCTTCCCGAAAGTTAGATTGGAGCACTTTTGCCATACGCATCATTAAAATGACGTGTAGACAAACGTACAGATACCATACGTACGCATTAACATGCAAAAGTATATATTCCATTGGTGGAAATTGGCACCACCATCACACATTGTGTGATGTCAATTTCTATCAATGGAATATCTATCATTTCTCGTTCCTTTCTGTTCCGCGGAAAATTTTCTGAAGTGGAAAACGGCCTTAATTAAACTTGCAGCCTATGTAAACCTAACCTTATTGATGGGGTAACGTAAACTGGGCTAAATTTACGGCAAGACTTTTTATTATTATTATAATCCCCGTTTTTTGTGTTTTATTTAAAACAAGAGATATGCATTAAATGATTAAACTATGAACGTTTATGACTAAAATAGAAAGAAGTTTGTTGGTAAACATTGTTAAACATTAGAGATTTCTCTTATAATTTAATATTTGACATGTTTGTAACGTCATGGGAGTTTAAAATATGGCTAAAAGAACTAAAAAGACTGGACACTAATCGACAAAATCACATTGAAGAAGAAGGTCGCAAAAGTGTAATGGCCGCCTTCGAACGAAGAAAAACAAGAACAATAGTCGACGAAATCATGGTTTCAAATACTCGAATAACTTTGAAAAAATAGTATTTACTAACATGTTATTTATCTTTTAAGAGAAACTTGTCTGGTCACCTCGGGTTCCCTTTAAGCCTTTTCTTATTAGAAATTGAATGATTTTCAGCATCAAGATTCAGCTAAAAAAGGGGGCTCAAAAACACTCCTCCACAGGTGATGTCCGACTGTTATCTTGAGGCTTGAAGGTGTTCTCTTTTTTAACAATTTCCAGCCTTACCTTCTTATATACTGTCTCATTATAAAAAATAAAGGTGTATAGTAAAAAATCTTTATATCTCATAAATGAAGTTGAACTTACAGTTTTGCCACAATCACTTATTCCAGCGCCAAGTTGCTAAACCAATTAAACCTAAACAATATTAGTAAAAGTAAATATATTTATAAATAAAATGTATACCAATTACCAGATGCATTTTGGTGCTGATTGGACGGTAGGATTAACCAAAAAACTGACCCAAAAAATATTTTTCACATTTTTATAATAAGCTAATTTAAAACTAAGTGGTTAATTAAAATGTTAGACATGCAAATCTTTCAAAAATAACATTTAAACCAATCCAAATGACCCTGCAATGACCCTTTATAAACTACGACACCTTCGCATTTCAATAACCTACCAAAAGCAATATTTACTGTTTGACTAGATTATCTTAAACTTGCCATTGCGAATGTATTGAAAATTCTGTTACCCAGGGGGTTGTTCAAAGTCCACAGTAAAGATACTGGACCAGCATTGAAGATGTTGTTCTAGCATATTTACTGCAGACTTTGAACAACTTTTGCTCACTTAGAGACTGAACACCGCATTTATCTTATAAGATAAAACCTGTCATTTGTTTATAAACTTCCTACTTTGCTGAAATTAATTATAAATCATTACACTTTAATAAACAAGACAGTTGATTTATTTTGAGTCTAAATTTATTGTAGGCAATGTTGGCTAAGATAAACGTAATTCAATTCTATAATGTTAGCATATTGCGGGATCCATATCCTCAAACTATTTAACTAAAGTTGACGCTCGTTCAAGTTGGCGTGTTTTAGAAGCATTATGTATTTAAGAAATCTCTTCCAGCACTCGAGACCATTCTTAAAGCAACCATTTTCTGTCCCCACTGAGGAAAGGGGGGGGGGTTCGGGTAACACTAAACCAAGTATCCCTCCTCAAGCACACTCTGGATGTGGCTCTGTTGTCTTAACTCAATATAGTACTATATTATATACAAGACAATATACAAGAAAGGAAATTTACTGTATAAATAACAACCAATACTGTTACCTAAAGAAGTGACCAAAGCTCCAATCTTTCCAAATGGAGATTTGAACTTCTGTGATTGATACAAAATATATCCAGAAGCTCCTAATGCCCCACCAGATCCAACAATCTTACAACCAAAACAATCTTCATGTACCTTGTCAGACTGAAATGCAAATGGCAGAAAATATAACATGGACATCAGGGTGTTAGCCGGGAAAACAGTTTTTGTGATTGAGAAGAATTTCATGTACAACTAGAAAAAAACAATAGAGAATGCAGAAAATCGGTGAAATTAGGAAATTTTAGATTCATTTTCCATTGAAAAAAACCCTTACTGTATATTTAATACTGTTTTTTAGGATCTACAGTAAGGACCTACAGTAAATGGTACTAAACAATTATTCTACAATATTTGGAAGGGTTGGCAACCTTCGTAATCAACTAGTTTCTTACTCTTATTTTTTGTTTATTAAGGTATCATTAATTCCATAAGGTTATATACACATTAAGAGCAATTCTGGCATCAAAAAATAGTTTATTGTTGTTGAACTACTCTAAGTTTAGTAGCACTAAATCTTCTATGAGACACATCAAATTACCACACATGACCTTACCTTTTTGGCCAAGGCATCCATCAAACATTAAGGAAATATAGTAATTCCACTTATTACATTTGGTTTCTATAATCAAAGGTACGGTAATGAAAGTAGCACACTAAACCAACTGAAAGTTATACCTAAGCACACAAATATGATTTGCATAAACACATTATACGTCAGTGTTTTGTCTTTATTAAGATGGTAAAGTTTCAGTTCAAATAAATATTTGGAACACCTTTTTTAAGGTAAAATTATGTCAGGTCACTGTGGAGGAGAGTAGAGAAATTTCATATCCAGGATAAACACCCAATTCTTACATGGCATTAGGATTTCATGCCCTTATTAAGTTGATAAAGTTTCAGGACAAATAAACAATTGGAACACCATTATCAAGGTAAAATTATGTCAAGTCACTGTGGATGAGAATATTGAAATTTCATATCAAGGATAAACAGACAAACTAACATTGGATTAGGATTTCATGTCCTTATTAAGTTGATAAAGTTTCGGGTCAAATAAACAATTGGAACACCATCATTAAGGTAAAATTATTTCAATTCACTGTGGAGGAGAGTAGTAAAATTTCATATCAAGGATAAACACCAAAATTTTACATACTGTAGCATTAGGATTTCGTGTCGTTATTAAGTTGATAAAGTTTCAGGTCAAATAAACAATTGGAACAACTTTATCAAGGTAATTTATGTCCATTTACTGTGGAGGAGAGTAGTGAAATTTCATACATATCAAGGATAAACACACAAGGATTTCATGTTCTTATTAAGTTGGTAAAGTTTCAGATCAAATAAACAATTGGAACACCTTTATTAGGGTAAAATTGTATCAAATCACTGTGGAGGAGGGTAGTAAAATTTCATATCATAACCTGAAGCAATGCTCAAAAATAAATTCCCCACAGTAGGCATGAATTGCATATATACATTATATCATACACCATTACACATTATATAATTTTAACTTAATGCATTTTGTTTTAAATGTACTTTTAAACCTTACACTTAATCTATTAAGTTAACATTTGAAAATTATTTTATTAAGTTGCTAAATAAGTGCCAAGTTATTAAAAGTTAATGCGGGTGAAAAGGTTAGTATGGTGACTTTTTTTCTACTAATTAGATTAGTGTAGTGTCTTCGTCCCAAAGGTAAAAATTTGAAATTTGATGTCTCTAGAGCCAATAGCTAAATATCTTTCGAACAATCTTATGTGCAATATCAAATAACACAAATTTCTTTTGATATGGTCAAATTTGTTCCCAGTGCTTCAGAACTATCGTGTACCGTAAATTCTAATTTTGCCCGATTTCCGCTTTTATCTTCCGATTTTGTAAATTAGCCTGCGTTCCAGTCTAACAGTACAGTATATAGGCCTTCACTGGTCGAAGTCAGCTACTGATTTATATAACGTTGAGTTTTGGGATGGAAATATTCGCTCTTGTTCGACAAGGAATAAAAAGTGATGTATTGATTTTTAGCTTGAAATGCGGATGATTCTTTATATTATTTCTTAGTGAGTGATCTTGCAAAAATGCAGGAGACACCTGCTCAATGTGGGTGACTTGACATAACTATACCCCATATAAAAAAACACTGTGTTCCGGGATTCGGCGTCCTTGTCCTTAGCTCAGCAAAGCTATAGCAAGCTACTTGTAGCATGCTGTCCAAATATTTCCCGGAAAAAGCTATTTTTTCACAGCATTATGCAGGCCCAGCAGGGAATTGTTTTTCCGTATAAGGGAAATTACTAAACTATATACTGTACAAAAGTAAATGTTGAACGAAAGATGAGCGCTGAGATAAAAACTTCACATCTACCACGCGTAAAGAAGGGTCGGCCTTTATGGAACACTGCAGTGACTTCTCTAGCAAAAATGTAAACTCACATGGGCGGGTGTCTCGCGGTGTCTCACACTGCATGTTCTATAAAGGGCGTCGTTCCATAATTATGGACGGGAGACCCCTCTCTAACCTAGACACTAGACTAGAAAGAGGGGTCGCCCTTCATGGAACAGCTTGAAACGTCGCCCTATGGAACACTGCAGTGACTTCTCTTCTTCTTATCGAAAATGTAAACTCACGTGTCGTACTAGGATGTCGTCACCACGCTACATGTTCCATAAAGCCGATGTTCCATAAAGGGCGACCTCTCTCTAGTAGAGAAAGCCCAATGCGTATGGATCCCCTCTAAAAAGGATAAAGTAGAAGAATCAGGAGAATTCCAGACTTCAGATCAAAAAATTGAAACGTTGTATTCAACCGTTTGGTCATGTGGGTTCAGAAAATGACTTTGAGACACGAATTCTGGGAACTGTATCAAAACAAATTCATTTAGGGTGTCTAATATAAAAATAATGTTTTTAACTAGAACCACACGATTATAAAAGAAGCTTTTAAATGTAATAAGGAAACTAATAATTAGATAAACATAATTAGATGCGGTTATTTCATACATATTGTTAAGATGCTTAATATAACATGTTATATAATTGTAAAAATAGACACCCGGTTTTGTTCTTGCAGAAAATATCCAATTCGTGAATTGGTAACACGAGATAAAATTGATGCGGCCAGTACATGCCATCGAACAACTCTGGAAAGTTCCGTGAATTTGGGCAGGGACTTCAAAAAGGATCTATGCAAAGATCCATCTAAATCCTCGGAATCCTTCAGCATTTCCACTTTTTTTACATAAATTCTTTTTGCGGAACTATCCACCATGACTACTGGAAAACAAGAAAAAGGCAGCGCGTATAATGATCGGGAAAAGCCCGTTCAAGTGCGAGCAAGTAATATAACTGCTGCTAAAGGTAAGATGGCGTTAAAATTGATGTAGGCTTTACCATTTATGATTGTTTTTTAGCCCACCAGACAAATTTTGGATGGGCAATTGCTATCAATTTGTGGCGACGGCTCTCTTCTTCTTAATACAATATGTTCCCTCACCGCAGTTAAAATTATAAATTTTTGAGAAATAATAATTGCAAAAAATATGATACGCTATTGACATTTCATAACTTGTCATAAGACCTGCAAATTTATTGTATTTTTCCTCTGTAAAAGTCTCCTTAATTGCGTTAAGAAGCTGTTGAATATGAATACCTTAAAAGTCTTAATTTTCGCGGGGTTTTAATTTTGCGAAGGCCAAAAAAAAAAAACTTTTAAGGGTTTTAAATTTCGCGAATTCTGAATTTTCGGAATTTCGCGGGGTTTTAATCTCGTGAATCGTTCCAAAATAGAAATATTTTACTCAAGACACTGGGGTTTAGAAAAGAATATTTTGCGCAAATAGAAACAACATGATTCAAGGGATGTTCTATTCAAATAAAGTGAATGCATTTCCATCCAACTCCCACTCAGAATCTGAGTAAGACAGTTTATTTAAATCGACTGTACTTAAAAAAATATTTTGTTATTTTGCCTGAAATCGTTCATTTAGGAACTCCCTTATAATAGATACTAATATGCCTTCGAAAAATTTCTTGAAATTAGTGTTTTTCGAAAATTTTCGTGAGTTTTTAATTTCGCGAACAAGCGACTTTTGAAAAATT
>JAULBZ010008549.1:0-10636 GCA_032360805.1 Neoturris breviconis | reverse complement strand
CGTGCAGCTGCATCTAACTGATCTAATAATTCAGCTAATTCTAGGTTGTTTTGTTCGATTATACAATCCTGTGCATCAATTGCGCTATATATTTCCTTGATGCGCTCCTTTTGGAGCAAAAACTGCTCCATCAATGCCTCTTTATCATCAGGCAACGATTGCTGAAAATGAAAACAAAATGCAAATACCATGTAGCTAACTGAACTAAGTATGAAGAGAGCTCGCATAGAAGGAAACTAAAAGAATACAACAATAAATCAGACATTCAAAAGATGGAACTGTAAAATCGTTATAATATACAGGCAACTTCGATTACTCAAACTTTACGCCGTCGGAAAAATACTTGTACAAAAAAAATATTTTGTACGATACAAATAAAGCTTTTTCGATAGACAAGAATGACTTACCTGCTCTGGAGCTGAAATTTCATTCATTATTTTATACCATATACCTATTATATATGTTTCGACAATTCTTTTACAATTTCACAATAATATTCACAATTTCGAAAAATGATAACGTCTATTCACAACGTGTGTTATCTTTCGAATGATACATTCCAATAAAATATGACGTCAAATCAAAATATTCTCACTGACGTCAGTACTGACGTCAGTACTGATTTTGTTGTTTTTTTGGAACTTTTACACCATATTTTTTTAAGATAATTTTCACGGAGGCAATCCCGGCATGCTCTTTTTTTACATTTGCAGTATTTAATAAACGAGATGTATCAAGGTAATAAGTAACAAAATAATCCCACATGAATAGGACAAGGAATGAAAATCAGTACTGATTCTTTAGTGGCAAACATGGCGTCCTTACATAGAAGAATTTATCGCGCACATTCTCCTTTAACAAACAGAAAAGTTTAAACAAAAAAGTTTTAAAAAAAGTTGATTTCCAACAGGCTAAAAATTCTGCGAAAGTCAAAAATGACATTGCATCTGAAATTGATGTCAGACATGGCGTTTTCACCCTATGTAAATATCATTTCCTCGATGATAGCGCCTTCCTCCCTTTAAAAAGCGGAAAGAAGCCACGGGAACGAGGTTACTACTTTAAGATTTTAAATATTGCGATAACAATTAGTGTTGTCAAAACTTCGTGAAAAACAGAAAAAAGCAAAATCTGCAAAAATGTTTCGAAAAAGTTAACCCGTTTAAACAACCAACGTTTACGTCAAGAGAGAAGAAGCCCTGGGAACGAGGTTGCCGTTTAAAGGCATTGAATTGTGCATAAGAGAGTAACGAGTAATAACAAGTAGTTAGAAAATATTCTAGACGTGTGGAAACAGTAACATGGATACAAATCAAAAGCTATAAGTATCCGAGAGTTCAAAACTTTTTACTTTTTCTGGTTTTGTTCCAGACCGTGGAGTTATAAGCAGTCTCAAGTGGCGGGGTAAGGACCAGCGTTAACTTAAGGCGTAATAACAAGTCATAGTCATAGTCATTTTCTCTTCTGACTATGGTCATATGCCCTGAGGACGAGCGTATAATGACAACCAGACAGTATGTAAATATACAGTAGTATCAAACTTCCTTGATACTAGGTTGGTACGTAGATAGTATCAGTATCAAACTTCCTTGATACTAGGTTAGTACTTAGATAGTATTGTATCTCAATGTTTCTGCAGTTCTAACTAATGGCAAAGATAGGTTTGCTATATTTGGGTGCATTGGGTTATTCCCCCAATTGACCGTAAATTCAAATTTCGTTTTAGAAGTAAGTTGATCCTCATGCCTCTGACAGCCAACTAAGTTAACTCACCGCTATATGAGTGAAGCATTGCGTTAACTTGCCCTGGGGCCGTCGTGCATTCATTTTACAACTCCTTTAAGGCGGATCTCCACTAGACGAATTCGTTCGCGCAAATTCTAAATGAAGCCATTACATTGGTTGAAGGCAATGTCACCTGACAGGCTTCATTTAGAACTCGTGCAGACAAATTCCCCTAGTGAAGATCCGCCTTTAGAAAGAGGTGGATACACTGCTATGAAGGCGCTGCGTTCTCTCGCTCAAAAAGCAAAAAGAAGCCCTGACAGCGAGGTTGAAAATGTTCTTATTTAAGTTAGACATCAAGGCAGCTGCTATATGGAATAAAAGTAAGGTGTTTTTACATTAAGGCGGAAAAGTCCACGCGTAAGCCAAAATAGGACATCCCGTCGTGTGACGGCAACAATGTCTTCTTTTCCGCCTAATGGAAATCAACCATTAGGTTTGACACCCTAGTACTTTTTCCCAAACACTACTGGTCTCATTTCCATTTATGCTATTTTAAGAAAACGAGAGGTGGACTGACGCCCAGGCTACAAAAAAGGAGCATATTCCCTATTTTTATTATTCCCAAATAAAATTAGAGCGGCCTTTTTTTTTTGATGATTTTGAAATTGCATCTGACTTCTCAAGATTAAAGTATTAAAGAAAAAAAAGGAAATGAGAAGAGCAACTGATAGGCCCCAGTATGCCACCCACTCTCTTGTTTCTTTAGTATCATTCTTAATTGAATATCACATTTTGTACATTTTAACTCTTATACTTTTAAAAATATTTTAATATATATTATTAAAGAATAAATCTTTCTCCGGGACAGACAATCAAAATTAACCTCGTTCTCAGGACAAAATAGATAAAAGGCCCTGGAACGAAGTTGAAAATTCCAAGAATCCTTCCGAAATTCTCGGAAAAAAGAAAAGCTTCCGTGTAGAAGAGTGTATATATGAACAAATTGGCAATAAAACAAAATGGCGCTGGGTAGCTGTTGTCAAAAATTCTTTGGCATCGTTTTTCACTACGAAACTGTAAAGATCGTTGATATTAAGAATAAGAAAGTTGGTGCTTTGTATCGATTCATACAACTCATCATACTTGCTTATATTATAGGGTAAGAAAATTGCAGTTGATGATCTAAAAGCACATCACTCGACGAGTCTGGCTGGCATTAATCTTCTTTTTGTTTTGTTTACGGTATACTAGTTTTGGTAAACATTCTATCAAATACAATTCCCTTGTTTCTTGGACTTTTATTCAGGCATCTTTGCTTGATGATTCCGAAAAGAGGCCTCACTCGTTTTATTGCCTCAGTTTGTTTGTTCAAAACAGATTTTGCCTGCATCCCACACAATTTATAATTAATTTATCATTATTCATGCCTTGTGTTGTCTTGTGTTTCCTGTATTTTGTTTTATTGTAATAGTCCATGGGTGGCCATCTCCTTTGTCTAAGATTCGTGCTATTAGTTAATGGTCTCCGCCATCATCAACAGTATCATAAATTTGCTATATAGATTCTTTATACAGTATATATATATTTTTTTCTAATAGTTGTAGTCTGGTAGTTACTGTTGATAAATTAAAACTAACTTATCTTATCTTATATTATGAAAAGTGAAGGAATACAGCTATGCTGAAAATGGGTTGCTTTTTATGTAGTCATATCTATAATGTAGCGCATTTTTCCAAGAGAATTCGCATCTGAATATAATTAGAATTCCATTTCAATGTATTCCATTGCATTATATTGCCGCGGTTATAACAGTTAAAACAAGAACAAAAATTTGCATCAGATAGACAGCACCTAGCAATGGTGGACGCTTGGATCCCGATGATTTGTCGTAGTGAAAATGTGCCTGTATTATCAACTTGGTATACTGCATAGTTTTTGGCAACATCAACAACTCTCTGGTCATTATTTATTTATTTATTTATTATTTATTTATTTATTTATTTATTTCGTCGATCACTGTAATTTTAAAAGATAAGATAAGATATGATAAGATATTTTTATTTATCAATAGCAGTTACAAAAAATAATATATTTGGCTAAGGAAAAATAAATAAAGTTAAATGCTACTACTGAAGGGAGACCATACCTAAAAGCATAAAGCTAAGGCAAAGGGTATGACCACCCTTAGACGAATACAATATACAACACAGGATGCACAAGACGACACAAACATAGGGAGTCAAACAGACCATGTAAGAAACTTGGGCAAATCTGTTAACTCAAAGAGAATTAATAAGAGGAAACAAAATACTTCTTCAGATCACTTTTAAGATCAAAGAAGTCTATGGAGACTAATTTTCTAGTCATGGCTAAATCTTATTCCAGGAATTAATGGCATTGAATCTAATATAATTTTTACCAAAACAAGTAGTATTGACCATAGGGAGATTGAACAAACCAACTTTTTCTGCACGAGTGCCTTGAACATGGGTGAAGTCTACTGCAAATGTATTATGCACAGAAGCAGGCATTTTATCATGAAATAGTTTGTGCAAACACAGAACATTCTGACAATGGACAATATATCAGAGAATTTGAGGAGCTCCAGATTGCCATACAGGTTACTGGATGATGCTCTTCGAGATTTAAAGGACATGAGTTGTATAGCAAAATTTTGTAAAACAGCAATACGATTAACGTTGGTTTGTGCAGAGGGAAAAAAGGATTGGAGGCCTTTAAATATTGCCAAATATGGCATTTTCAATGGGTTTTTTTCTAAACTACATATTGTATATGAGAAAAACAATTTTGTATGTAATTATTACACACAAAATATGTTTTCGTCTATGATTTAATATAGAGCTGTAGATTCCAATAACAAACGAACACAGAAACTATGGAACGTATTCTCCATGGAATAAGATTACAAGGTTATAGGCAATTATTTCCCAGGTATTCTTGGAGAATAATCCAAGCTTGGCTTTTTCTTTAATCTTGGACTAAATGATCGTGCCCTTATTACCCATTTATTTTTTGTACCATATCATTTAATTACATGTTTTCATACAGGCCTCTGAATTCACAATGGCGTTCCCCTGTGAGAATCTTTGAAGGCCAACAGGCTGCAAATTAGTTTTCAAAGATGCTCTTCCACAGGGGAATGACGACGTGAATTCAGAGGTTTGGTATATATGCTTATATATTTCATAATCAGATCAAATCAAAATTAAATCAAGAAATTAATTTTTATTATTTTTTCGGCAAAATCACAAAATACATACCATCTCCTAATACTTGATACAATTTCTGAGGAAGAACCTTTCATCGACAACAAAGCGTTTCTTTGAGATTTTCAGTGTTTTATTTTTCTTTAGATATGTTATTGTTTATAAGAAGGGATATCAAGAGATGGAAACAAGTATTACATCTGTATCAACGAAATTGAAAGGGACAGCTTTTGTAGATTTTCAGCATTTTCATTCACCTTTATATCGTGGTATACAAGTCTATGATCCAGCTGATTACGTTATCCCTGCACAGGTAAGTTTTATTAGTTTCAGTGTTCAGAGTGATTTCTAGCCTGCCAAATAAAGTTTTGCTGGGCTATTACTATCACTTTGTAGTGGGGCACCTTATTGGCCCATATGGCCCTGAAGTGCTACCATTCGAAACTTGGTACTAGCATTTAAGGTGAGTTTTGTAAGGACTAACCAAAATATTTTCCATTTCGTCCACTTGTGCAAAAAAAGTCCAAATTGTGTTTTCGGTCCAAAATGGAAATGGCATGATACCGTCCTGAAAGTTGGAATTGTAGGCACTTAAAATACACACGCTTAAAATATTTTGTGCGTGCTGTAAGTCGCACATGCATAATACTAGTATCACTAGTCTATTTTCTTTCTAACCTATTTTTCTATTTTTGGTACAACAGAAGAAAGTATATTCCAACATAATAAAGTTCCATATAAAATAGAGTTTGCAATGTCTTGACTTTAACAGACTCCTTCTACATACGAGAAAGTGAACGTTTGATTTCAAGAACAGCACTTATCTTGTTTTAAAATGTGCAGGAATAAATTTACATAGACTGGACACTTATGTTCCAATTCTTATTGACATCAATAAACTAACTTATTCTTCTAGAACAACGTTGCAACAAAAAAACATTACCAAGTGGGCAAAAACTTGTTCAAAGTCCACATTACTGTGGACTTTAAACAAGTGTGTTAGCTTGTGTAAGTTCTCAACTATTTTTTACTTTGGATAGATATAAATGAGCGAGACAGGATGTATTATTCATTGTATCACACTATTTTTAATTGTATACAATGAGTGACTCAGTCCATGTTTTTGGAGACATATTGTTTCACTAATCAATAAATGCAGAACACAAATGTGCACAAAATGTAAACTACTGTATCATTTAACACCGTTCATTCTTTTAAATTCTTTTTAAATTAATTAATACGAATATTGCTACAATAGTCACGGAGTCAACCGCTGGCCAAATATTTTTCATTTTGTCAACTTGGGACGGAGTATCGGCAAAAAAGGGATTTTTCTAAGTGGAGACTTAGAAAATTTTCAAACATTTGATTTACATTCACCAAAATGTTCAATTTATGATTTTTGTTGACATTTGGACATTTTTGAAATTTTCTGTGAGATGATTAGTGATATTTTTTATAAAAATAATTTTTTAAATTTAAAGTCTCCATTTTGATTTTGGAAAGCCTTCTTCAATTTTGAAATAACTATTAATGTTATATCCATTTAAGGGTCGTAAAACATTTCTAAGAATATTAAGTTGTTTTTTTAACACCAATAATTACTCCCAATTAAAATTAGTAATATAATGACAATACACAATTCAACAGAAGAAGATTTTTTTAATAAAAGAATCTTATACAAGGGTAATGACTCCCAAAACAAATTAGTATTATAATGACAATACACAATTCAGCAGAGGAAGATTTTTTAGTAAAAGAATCTTATAAAAAGATAATGAACAATAAAGAAAATATATTCTTCTGTTACATTGTTCTATTCTCTAGTGCTTTATAACATCAGGTAGTAAAAACTATCCTATATTATATAAAATGGGTTTATTAAATAAAACTTTAATAGGGCTAGCAAAAACCATCCTATGTATAGATACTATAATACTATAACATAGGTGTATTTTCATTTTTTTATTTGATGTGTACATAATGCTATGATGTATAATGTGCATATGCAATTCATATCCACTGTGGAATAGTGATTTTTGAGCATTGCTTTAGGCTATGATTTGAAATTTTACTACTCTCCTCTACTGTACAGTGATTTGATATAATTTTACTTTGATAACAGTGTTTCAATTGTTTAAATTTGACCTGAAATTTATACTTACTTATTTATTTATATATTCACAACTTAATAAGGACATGAAATCCTAATGCCATGTAATATTTGGTTGGTTACCTTTGATATGAAATTTTACTACTTTCCTCCACAGTGACCTGACCTAATTTTACCTTAAACATTGTGTTCCAATTGTTTATTTGACCTGAAGCTCTGCCATCTTAATAAAACACCGTATAATGTGTGTATGCAAATCATATTTATGTGCTTGGGTTTAAATTTCACTCCGTTTGGCGTGTTACTTTCGATACTCTCACTTTGATTATCAAATTATATTATCAAATTGAAATGAAATAACAACTTTAATGTTCCAAATAAGAGTGAATATTCACTGTGTGTGGAGGAAGGGTTTTTGAGCATTGCTTCAGGGTTTGTAGCCTAAAGCAATGCTCAAATATCACTCCTCTACAGTGATTATTCACTCTTATTTGGAGCACTGAACTTTGACATTATAGGAGAATAATGCTTTCTTTGTCATGACAAATATGATCATTTCACCGAATCAAACGCAAGGAAAATGTCCAGAAGATCCAAAATTTAAAGATAATTTATGTAAAAAAGATAAAGATTGTCAACCAGCATTGATTCCAGTCACAAACGGAAATGGTAAAGAATAACGTTTTAAAAAATATATCTGAATTTTCTTGGGAACAGTCATATTCAATCGGCTCAAAAAAAACCAAGACCATTATAGACGGAGAGAACCACACATCCACACATCACTTTTTTCTTCTATGATTTTAAATATCTTGCATATTTTAATGGAACAGTAGTTTTAACCAAGTTTCCAATTCTTAAAATAAATGTCTGATCACTTGTGTAGGTGTGTGCTTTTGCAGCTGAAAACTGTGCTTTAAAACCACCTTACCACAGGTGGTGTATGGCAGTTATATCAAGCCTTGGGGTAAGTAAACAAATCCATCCAAAAACTATAATGTACCGGTCTACTATATTTTACACAGGTGTTCGGACTGGTAAATGTGTCCCTTCTGATCGTGGTAACTCTTCTATAACTGTGTGTGAAATATATGGATGGTGTCCTACAGAAATTGATGTGATACCTATGTCCGGTACAAACTTTACGTAAGTATATTCTGTTACAACAGTTTTAATATAACAATAATGTTGATTTACTCAGGCATCATTGTTATTTACCGCCCGCAGATTTTGAATTGCAGCCCGCTAGTGTCTTTTATGCCCGATGCAATGTGGAGGGTATAAATGACACTGAAGGGCTGCAAATTAAAATCCAAGGGCGAAGTAAATAACAATAATGCCTGAGTAAATGAACATTATTATTATTATTACTAATATAAAACACATTTAAAAACACATTTGTCTTCTTGAACTTGAAGTTTTGGTTTTTAGTTGTTTATGTTTTGGTTTTAGAAAAAGAACATTCAGATATTCAAAAAGCTCGTAATTGTAGACATTGCAGTGCTTGCTTAGCTTACAGTGGGCTGCAAATATCATTACAGCCCATAAACGTGAGCATTAAATTTATTTGCAGCCCGCTGATTTTTTTTAAGCCTAGAAAGTCCTATTCTGAGCAGGCTGTAAATGATATTTATGCCCACTAAGGTCTCATTTACGCCTACAAAATGAATGTTATTGGACAGATAATGCTCGCAATATTAGTGATAATGAAGCATAAAGGTGGATTCCCAGTTTCTTTGCAGTGACTGTATTCATGTGACTTGATCGCAGTCACTAGCGAATAAAGTAAATCCGGTATTTTGATTGGATGTCACATTTTTCATTTGCCTGGCAATCAAGTTAACCTACCAGGGGAATGAAAGATGCATCAACCGATTAAACGAATGTATTTTACGCGTTCACTTGTGACTGCAATCAAGTCACGGGACACAGTACCTGCAAAAAAAGTACTGACTGACAGTTTTAGAGTTTGTTATTTCTCATTTCGTATGTCACGTTCATTTATAAAACAATTTTTTGGCAATCAATAAAATATTGAGATCCATTATAACTTAAGTAGGAAATGATAATCAGGTAATCAAGAAGTAAGTACAAGAAAGTAGGATAAAGCGTATCATCGCCTCCATCTTAACCACTGCCATAGGGACATGTAGAATGTTGTATAGCAAAAATCAGAAGTAGTCACAAACACAGGGGTAATAATAGCATGTCATAAACATGTGCACACATACAACACACATACTTTGGATCAAAGCACTTAGAGAGTATCAGCAGTTACCAGGCAAACTCAACAAATAATTGATAAGCCAAAGTCAAGGAACAACCTTGTATATTGTAATTGTAATTAACAAACGATATTTAGAAAACTGATAGGAAAAAACCACCGCGTAAGCCAAAAGAGGACATCAATAGAAACTGGCAACTTCATTGATCAGTGGTAAATTTACATGAGGAAAAATAACACTGCGATTGTTGAAAGAAGACATTCCAAATTTGTGTTATATTAAACATTGATGATTGAATTTTGCATTTATTTTGATATGGTTTGTTTTAGTGAGAACGTCCCGTTACTCGAGCTTGCAAAAGATTTCACAGTACTCGTAAAGAATCAAATCAGCTTTCCAAAATTTGATATACAATTGTAAGTTATAACCATTTTAATTTGAAGTTGAAGAGACTAATCTATTTCAAAATTTGCTCTTCTTTAGACATTGTTATTTGAAACTGTGGCTCCAAACAATAGAAGATAATTCATATTTTTCTAAGAAACAGTTACTACCCCACATTTTTTTAAAAATCTTTACAAACATTTCAAATTTGATTATCTTTATAACCGCTTATGAGTTACATTTGTTTTTGCTATGTTACAACTTTTATTATTTTAGGAGGAATATAATCCAGGCCCACGATAATGTCAGTCGAAGTGATTATTTGAAGAATTGTTTATATGATAAAGAAACTGATCCATTATGTCCGATATTTAAACTCGGTCAAATAATTGAATTATGTGGTTTCAATTTTACGCAAGTGGCTTACAAGGTAATTTATTTTGGAGGGGTAATCGGTGGTTTATGTAAATTACAGACTCAAGAATTTATTTATTTTTCCATAGCACGTCAAGCATGATAATTATATCCTATGATATAGATCCCTGTTTGTTAAGCTTGTTGTATGTGTGTTTGTTAGATTCCAAATGTGAGTCTCTCTCTTTCTCTTTCTCTCTTGGTCTTCTAAAAACATAACAAAATAATTATAATAGTCAACTTGGTCAATTTTATCAGTTTTCATTGGTTCATTTGGACATCTACATATGTGATGTAAATATCAAAATCCTAAGATTTTCAAATACTGTAAATGTTCTATTTAATGCCCACATCCAAATTAATGTCCCTTCTCTAAAAGCTAAAACCCCCGCTCTAATTAAAGGTATAAAATCACCCTCAGATGGTTTTTTGTCAAATATTTCCTTCTGTAGTCTAGATGAAAGTTCGTATTGCTACTAACATATTCTGAAGATTTGACTCCATAAGAATGAATATTAGTGGAGATATAATTGATTAAAGTCGTA
>JAULBZ010008548.1:0-10636 GCA_032360805.1 Neoturris breviconis | reverse complement strand
AAAAAAAATTCCCTGAGTTTTCCCTGAGTCTTTAAATTTTGAAACAAAATTCCCTGAGTTTTCCAGGTTTTCCCTGATTTTCTGAATTTTTTGAACTTTTCCCTGGTTTTCCAGGTTTTCCCTGAGTGCTGTGAACCCTGAATTAATAGTATTTTCAAATAAATCGGGGGTATAAAAGTTATAATAGATAAATCGATTTTAATTATGATTTCCCTGCATACAGTGTTATTACTAAGACAACATATTAATAGTTGTCCGACATTGCCAAACATCAGTAACATAATTACCTATATATTCTATTGTCGTGTTAATCTGCAAAAAGGCAATAAGAGCGAAGTTCCTAAGCGAGGTAAGTGAAAGTGAACTCAATCGGTGTTCGAAATTAGAGCAAATAATCGCTGTGGCAGAGTGATTTCTGAGCATTGCTTCAGGCTAGCAAACCTGAAGCAATGCTCAAAAATCCCTCCTCCACATTGATTATTTGTTTTTAACCTGTTTACTGCTGTTTTTTAACAAGTTTTTGCCTAGTGGGCAGTCGAAAAAACTTGAAAAAATCTTTGTAAACTTTTTTCAGGAGTGTCAATTAAGTAAGTTGATCGAATTAACATGCAAAATACTATCTTTAACATATTAATTGCGAATTAGCACAAATCTCAAGTAGATTATGTTTAGGGCTTATCTACACTAAATATGTTTAGGGCTTATCTACACTACATGTTTGTCTTGTCTGTCGAGACACACGTTTTTTTTCTATAAGAAACTTAGGATTTGAGCGAGAACTGGAGTTTATTATTTTTTACTAAAATATTCCAGTTTATTATTTGTTTCTTCAATTATCAGCGTGAAAACTGTATGTACTGCAAAAAACATATAATCTTAACAAAAGACACAAAATGATAATAATGATCGCTTAACATATTCTGACGGTTTTTGTGACAACTGAAGATCTGTTTTTAGTCCAAATAAGAGACATACCTCTGTTTTAGAGATTAAAAACTCGAAACAAAGATATGGTTGTTTCTTACCGTTTGCAAATTTCTATTCTGTGTTTCTTTTGGACCTAAATTCAGAACTGCTTCTCATAAAGTTGTTTCTTATATATAAAAAAACGTGTAATCCGAATAACTCTCTCACAGTAAAAGAACGAGATTCTGTGAATGAAAGGCTTATTGTGTTGTGGCCTCTCAATACTTCTCTCTATACGAATAATAATTTAGAGTTGATTCCCACTAGGCAAAAATTTCGCTGTGATAACCAAAAGAAGACATGTCATTGGTAGAAATTGACGTCACATGCATAGAGAAAGTCCCTTCCACTCTTAATTTTGTTACTATCCCAGCTAGAAAAAAACTTGTTCAAAGTCCGCTCAAAGCCCGCAGTAAGAACGCTAGAACAACGTCGTTCGACTAGTACACCTCCTATTTCCTGACAAGAAATGATTTGAAATTAAAGTTTAAAAACATTCCAAAAAGATTACACCGAAAAACATAGCTGAAGAAAACACTGGTAGCTATGCGGGCAGCAACCAATCTCCTTCCCAGGGCTTCGTCAAGAGAGAAGAAGCCTTGAGAACGAGGTTCGGCAGAAACTTTAATCTATGAAGGAGTGTAGGTTCAGGACTCTTCGTACGTACTATTTTCCCCTTATTTCTACTTAAATCTATTTGACTTATCGAGTAAATGATGTCGTGACATTCACTAATGTTTATTATATTTGTTATAAGCACTAGTAGTTGTTGTCTATTTACAAAGAACATAAACTAGTCTAGCATCTACTTACTAACTATATCTCAAGTCTAACATTCATTCCTCAACTAATTACGAACGAATTTCAAATCATTATCAGAGGTGGAGAGTAGTTAGTCAACGATCTTGAAACTGATTGGCTTCTTCTACCAAAGCAACCAATCAATTGCAAGCTCGTTGGCATAAAATAACGTCAATCTGCGAACTATTTGGTAAACAATTAAAGATAAATACATAAACGTAAACAAATATATTTGGTCCATTCTAATTCATCATGCACAGGCTAAATTTAAAAGTTAATGCTAAAGATATGATTAACTATAACTCAGACTGCTATATAACCTCTAAAATTCGTTACCAGGGGAAGAGTGCTGAATCAACGATCTTGCACATGATGGGTTTCTTCGTCCCAATCAATTGCAAGCTCGTTGACTTAACATTCTTCACCGTAGATTAAACACTTGTATAAAAATAGCCATCCATAAAGTAATGATACAGAACTTTAACAATATCTCAGCGGGCAAAATCTAATTCAAAGTCCGCAGTAATGACGCTAGAATGACGTTGTTCTATCGTCTTTATTGTTGACTTTAAACAAGTTCTTTTCCAATGGGATAAATTTAACCCATTGTTATTTGAAACGTTTCAAACGCGTCCGTGTTATTAAAAACTGCACCCAAGTTATTTTGATACGCCTCAATGTTATTACTAACGAACTCAAGTTATTTAATATGGAATTCCATAGTAATATTCATTGAAACATACTCCTTATATATGTAGAAACGTGTAATTTACATAACCGCATTTAATCGAATAACCACATTCAACCGAACAGCTAAAATAAAACTTTATGCGTTACTAATATTATATCCCAACAAAAATGTAATAACAAAAACAAAACAAAAAAAAATTGTTGCACTAATTCAGAATTATGAGCAGTCGGAAATATCGTGCAAAAAACTACGGTTGCATGCATTCATTCACAGATTTAGTGATAGGAACGGCCAAACGTTTTTTTTATTTCTAAATAGGACCTGGTTTATACGTCATATAAAGCCGGGCTCCTATTTGTAACGTCAATTAATTAGAGTATATAGTTCTAAAAAATACCGATTTTATCCAGCTGTTTGTGACGATATAATTGAATTTAACAAATTAGCGAGGAATACAAAATATAAATCTTTTAAAGGGGATATGCTATAAAATTAAATTTATTGAGTTATATATAATAGAAACCAGGTGTAGACTGTTTACATATCTTCATGAATAACACTAAGTATTATTTATGCATAATTAAGGATAACAATTATAATAATTTAGATATAAAATTCAACTTCCACTTTGTTGTCATCTATAATGAATACACTATTCATAATTTACTTGAAATAATATCTACGGTGGAGTACAATAATTCTTAGCACTCCCTTTCTACTTTCTTTAGATTTGTGTGTTTATTTATTTTAAATTTTTTATTAAAGATGGTATCCCACGTTGTCTATAAGCTGCATGTCTCACCAGAGACTTTTTTTATTCTATGAAAAGCAAGACTCTAGCAATGTTTGTTTCGATTTCTACGAACAGAAATAAAATAGAAGTACGAAGTCCAGTTTTTAACATACTTCATACCGTGGAAAGTAGCTTTAGATCTAGAACTCTAAGGGTGGCGAGCAATGGGTACGGGGTTTACTTTGGCCAAATATAAGTATCGTGGTTAGCCGCAGGAACAATAAGTTTTCCAGTATATCTCTCTTCTTTTTTTTAGGAATCCTGCTAAAAGAGAAAACATCTGCCATAAAATTGAATCTGGAATAAAGTCTAGCTATATACCCTTACTAAGAGGATTTACGCGCTCTGGACAAACGTCAGAATAATATTATTTAGATTCTAACCAGTGAGCAAAAACTTGTTCAAAGTCCGCAGTAAAAGCGCTAGACAACGTCATTCGACGTTGTTCTAGCGACTTTACTGAGGACATTGAACAAGTTTTTACCCACTGTGAAAGAATGTTAATTTACATTGAAGAGTACTGAGTATATCACCAGTATATGATTGGTTCTTGAATTTGATTGGTTTTCATAGTGAAGTAACCAATTGCTGTTTTCCATCATTTGTGTTTATTTTAGGTTGTAATCTTATATAAGAAACATGTGTTCTTCATAAGAAAAAAATAAAATGAATTCAACAATATATAAAAAAAAATAAAGTTACCAAATTCTTCTCTAAATCTACAGATACAAAATTGACGACAGCTCAATGTAGATGACGTCTTCTGTCTACGCCTTTCCGACATTGATTATAGGTGTTGTGCCGCTCTTTAGAGCCTGGGTGTTACCCCAAATTCTAGATGACACGCGGATTAACGTGCTAACATGGAGAAACCCCAAATGGACGTCACGCCGATCAAAGCGTTATTTTGACGTTATTTCGACGTTATTTTGACATTGATCCGACGTCTTGTACTCATTAAGTAGATGATCCTGTGGAAATACAACGTTGGATCAGCGTCAAAACAACGTAAGTCAACGTCGAAACGACGGCAAAGCGACGTCGCTTTAGACGTTGCTTCAACGTTTATCTGATATTATTTACCTGTTGGATAACGTTATGATGTCGTTGATTAGAAAGATATGAAATAGTTTTATCAACCTACCAAGTAAAAACAATAACCTATCTCCGTAGACCTCAGTTCAGTTTAGATCATTTGTTCACTCCTCTTTTTATATAAAAGATTTATCACAATGAAACATTTCTTGTATCAAATATCTTACTAAAAGCTTCTGTCTTTTATTGTATAATCATAATTATAAATATTTTTACTCTTTATACGTAAGAAAGCAAAAAACTTGTTCAAAGTCTGCAGCAAAGACGCTAGAAGACGTTGTTCTAGCATCTTTACTGCAGACTTTGAACAAGTTTTTGCCCACTGGATACGTAAGAAAGCTTGAATGAATATATCTTCTATAGCGAGACTAAGGGGATCTATTTGTTTCACGATGAACGTCTTATATCCTTCTTTAAATCAAATGTCTACATATTTATTATGAGAAATAGTGTAGAGAATTGATTGGTTACTCTAGTACGAAAAACCAATCATATTCCATACTGGTGAATTGACGTACTTGAGAATCACAAAGTGTGATAGTGTATCATGAAATCTCAAATTCTTTAGAGATCATTACCAAAATATTCCATGTTCTGTTGTTCAAAGTCAGTAGTAAAGACGGTAGAACATCGTTTTTCTACATTGTTTTAGCGTCTTTACTGCGGACTTTGAACATATTTTTTATTTTTATTTTTTATTTTATATACAATTTATTATGCTGTTTTGGTAGATTTTTCCTGCCAATCATACCCCCTGATATTCCTAATTTTAACCCAAAAATTCTCCTTTAATACTTGCATTTAAGGGGGTTACATTACTAAAATATATGAAATTTTGTTTTTTATTATTTTTGTTGGTTTTTACCTCCTGAAAATACAAAAAAGAAGTAAAGAATATTTCAAGCACGTGTGATCGGTACATGAAGAATAAATCACATAAAAATTTGTCTAAAATAAATATCTACAAATATATTGGTTAGCTATTTTTAAGTCTCTCTCTGCAAGGCATCAAGGCTGCCCACTACATGGTAGAGAGCTACAAAAGAAGAAGATAATTTACAAAGTTGAAAGAACGAATGGTAGTTTTTTATAGATATAGGATACTCACTGGAAAAAGAAAGTTCTGTGCTCGATGGAGGGAACTAACTGTGACTTCGCTATTTTGATTTTTACCCTGACATGAAATCGGATAATAGGTTGAGATGTATTTATCAATTCGATTTAGAAACTTTCTAAACTTACTTTCCAAATTCAACAGAAATAAAAATAAATAAATCCAGTGAAGTGTCCTTGAGTCAGTATATTTTAAACAGTCCCTCAAGCTCTGTCGGTACGTGAAGCTAAAAAAGACGTTGTTTTGACATTCTGACGCCAAAACAGCATCTTTTTTACATACAAAAAACGACACGTGACCATTTGGAGTTGATCAAAATTCAAATCTCCCCCCCCCCCCCCTCGATGTTCTTAGTGGGCAGAAAAGGGTTCGTCTCCAGGAACCAGCCTTCTATAGTTCTGCTGCAGAAAATTACCAACCTCTTTCCAAGGGCTCTGTATATCAAAAAGGTACGAAACCCTGGGAACGAGGTCGACATCATATAAAATATTGACGTGATATAATGAAATCGGAATCATATATAATTATGGCTAATAAGTAAAAATTAATTCTTGCAAAAAATTTCATCATATTTATTAAGAGTGGACAGAAATAGCAACACATAATATTAGGGACTATCTCTAAGATTCGTTCCCAAGGGATGTGTGCTGAAGAAACCAATCAATTGCCAGCTCATTGACTTAACCCTATTTACCCAGGAGGTACTCCGAAATTTACTCATAACTTCTGATCCGCATCGTATTAGGCCCAAAATTGGTGACTTTTCACGTTATTGTATTTGAAAACTGCTGACCGAAAAAGCGCGATTCTTACAAGGTTAACACTCTTCATTGTAGATTATTTTTTTTCAAATTTATTGATTTTGACTATTGAACTTTAGAGATAGCTCCATAGTACCGGGTGTACCCAATCACGCTAATCTTGGAACATCTAAATCCTTTTTACAAAAAACGCACCGATAGGTAGGTGTAACTCTTTTCTGACGGACGCTCATATTTGTAATATTTTGACAGCCATGATTGTAAAATCAACAAAAATAATTTTAAAATATTTTAGTATTGCAACCCCCTTAAATACAAGTATTAATGTGAGAAGTTATATTAAAAAATCTTTGATTATCAGGAGGTTATGTCCAGAAGCTAAAATTCAACATAAAATGAAATTGCATAGAAATGTCAACGAGCTTACAATAGACCTCTTCACAAATACATGAACACGAGGCAGTGACTGCTCAAAGTAGAACTTGTTGCAATGCAATAACATCATTTTGTTGAGTGATTACACAAAAAGAAAGTTATTGCATTGCAACATGTCTCTACTTTGTGCAGCCAAAGTATCGTTTTTATGTATTTGTGAAGAGGTCTATGGAGCCATTGATTCTGTAGATTTTATTTTGACACGGTCCCTTACGTCATAGCATACGTCATCATAAAGCCCTGGCAATTAAAGTATAATCTCGATTTTCCATACCATCATGCTACATATAAAAGTCACAGGAATCTGAATTATTTTATCGTTAATAATTCCACCTCATCAATGTGTCACCAATCTAGGTGAGGCACGAGACAACGGATTTTAAATATTTCGCAACATTCGATTTACATTTAAAGAAACGATTCTCATTAGCATTTTTTATTTTAATTTACAAAGATCACAAGTATGAATTTTAATCTGCCAAAATTTTAAAACCGCATTATGAATGTAATATTGGCACATTTTAAACGTTGTTCTAGCGTCTTTACTGCGGACTTTGAACATGTTTTTATCCACTTGGTATTAATTAAATGATGATCTTTTAACAGCTTAGTATATTCCCGCTTAAAATGTTGTTCTAAAGTCTTTATTGCGGACTTTGAACAAGTTTTTGCGAAGCAAAAATGCAGCGCGCGGCGGAGCTCTTTTGGCAGCAAACGCGAGAGAATTCCCATTAGTTCAGTGAAAAAACGAGTCACAAATTAATTAATTAACATAGCGATCAAATAAAAAAATAGAAATAAAAATTTACTTTAAAATTCGAGTAAACACTCGAAATATGACCTGTGTCACTCGCTAAGTTAATTACGTGCTATTTTTAATGTATGATAACATAACACGTCGATGATGTCATGACAATGGAGATTATATTACTGTATATATATACGTCAAGCTGCAATGTATACACTCACGCCCCTTTCAGATAAAATGCTTTACATATTTTTAAATTATACACAGTGGACAAAAACGTGTTCAAAATCTACAGTAAAGACGCTAAAACAACGTTTTACTGGGGAATTTGAACAGGTGTTTGCTAACTGGATATGTATTTTGTGATCGTTATTGTGAATGAAGAGTTTTGGTATGTTTGAAAAACAAATCGCACGTGAGCTAAATTCAGCTAATTTCAAACTAGCTAAATGGTCGTGATTTGTTCCTTTGTTAGGATTAACCAATCCAGTGCAAGATGTCTCAGTATCGTTCTGTGCAATACAAATGAGACTCTCAGATATGAAGGTTGATTTTAACTACGCGAAAAATTCGTTGCAAAATCCAAAAGAAGACAGTCTATTGGTAGAAATTGACGTCGCCATGATATGTGATGCCAATATCTACCAATGGAATCTCTTCATTTGGCTTTCGCAGCGAATTTTTGATAAACCGCTACTCGTCGATAAAAAAGAAAAGTGCGATGCTTCGAGATACTAAATCGTAAAGAACAGTAACTATATTTCTTAGGTACGAGATCTCACTCACATTCCTGTATAACCAATTGGAACAGTTCGTGACACATGCTCAGAAGTACCTCATTGACATTGAGAGTCCATGTCAACGAACTTACACTCGATCATTAAATAGCAACAAGCATTAAAATATTAAGTGAGAGGGGGGATAATATCGACATAATAAAGTTCTTTACCCACCTTTTTATTCGGAATGAGAAATCTATTCACTTCAAAAAATGTTGTATATATGTTAGTAATATTTTTTCAACTTCAACTGTCTTGACATCTACAAGTCATCACATGTCACTCCTACCTCAAAACTGTGCGCTATGTTATTATTTTCCTCGCTTACCCAAACTTAAATATTTAGATTACTACTTAACAATCCAGGCACATAAAGACATATTTTTAAACCAGTTAAAGGTTTCATATTACTACGTTATTGTATGCTAAATAAAGTCTATCATAACACGTTCCCAGCCCCTCAATAATACAATAGACGATCAGAAATATTGATCTCCAATAGATACATTCACAAATACATGAAAACGAGGCATTAGCTGCTCAAGGTAGAAACTTGTTGCAAAGCTATGCAATAACACTGCATAAAAAGAAAGTTGTTGCATTGCAACAAGACTTTACTTTTGAGCAACAAACGTCTCATTTTCCTCTTGTTTTCATGTAGGCCTATACTATTAACATTGAGAACTACTGCTTCCTCGCGGCATCGTTTTGACGTCATATTGACGTCGTTTCAACGTTGATCCGACATCGTGTACCTGCTTCTCAGACCGAGTCAACAATCTTGCAATAGACTTGTTTAAGCTTGGTTTCCAATAAAGAAATTTTGTTGAGCAACAGTTGTGCGACGTTTGTACGAAGTTTGTTGCACAACAAAAGTTCGTAAATATATGTTACAAGCGGTCTAATAGACCCAGTGGGCAAAAACTTGTTGAAAGTCAGCAGCAAAGAATCTAGAAGAACATTGTTCGACGTTATTCTAGCGTCTTTATTGCGGACTTTGAACAAGTTATTGCTCACTGGTATAGACTGTATAAAGAGATCACCCCAAAATAGTGAAAATCTGGAGAGAATGAAATTTTTTTTGAAGAAAGTCTAATCTAAGCCCTTCGACATATTTTACATATTTCCATTGTGAAAGAAGAGCGCAAAGCTTTAGTTTATTTACTTATTTATTCCCAGTAGACAAAAACATGTCTGGGCTCGGTTGTTTTCGATTCTTAAACCATTTACTTCATATTTAGAAGCATTTGTTAAAGTGTAATTAAACGGCATGTCTAATAACTAATACGGAGGAGTCCAGAAAGTTTGAAGCTAAACCCAAAGATCACTCCTACACAGGGGATTATTTGTTCCTACTTCTAGTACTGCAATAATCGAGGCATATATCTCTAAAACAATGACGTTAGAATAGGAAGTATTTCCATCTATTTAAGATACTCTATACTTCAAAAGAAAACAAATAAATAAATAACTCAAGTGTATGTTATTCCAACCAATATTTAAATAAATAAATAAATTTCATTCCCACAATAAGATAATGCCAACAACATCGTAAGAATAACATGAAAACGTGTCACGTGTGTCCATACAAATATTTTCGTTTTTATCAAAACTTCTCACACTACGTAAACAAAACAAATATGTCCCAAATGAATAGGATATTTCAACTCAAAATGACTCGCCGTATAAAGTATTTCAACTTGAAATAACTCGTTGTATGGCAAATAAAATATCTCGACAAAGTATTAACTTGGAACTAATATCTTTGTTTTTAGGGCTCAGAGTTAGAGTAAAAATAAAACATCTAAGGCATAGCGACCGTCTCTAAAGTTAAGGCCGTTTTCCATTAGCGTAAAATTCCGCGTGGAATCCAAATGAAAATCCAAACATGTAACGTCAATTTCGACCAATGGAATGTCTTCATTTGGATTCCGCGCGTAATTTTACGCTAATGGAAATCCAGCTTAACATTTAACTCTTTTCTACCGGCTTTGACACAAACAAACTTTTTCCCATACCGATTCTAATAATATACAAATTCTCGAGTGGAGGATATATTTGCATATTTAAAATTTTTTAAAAGCGCCATTTTATGACGTCATAACATTAACATCTTAATGATGTCACCTTGTGCAAAAAAATGAAAAGAATTATTTTTAGGAGTTGATATGGCTGATCACTTATTATTATTTTTTTTTTTTTGCTAATAGTTTACTTTGCAAATTCGTTTCCAGTCTTTTATAGCTAGTTCCAAATTCCATAATATTTTGATGATATTATTCATGATTTACTCTTGCTGCGACAGATTATCGGATTTATAAAGTTTACACGAAACTTATTCTTTGTAAGGAGCCGTCTCAAAGATCAGATTTACATAGAAATGTACTGAGTCAACGATCTTGCATGACTTAAGTCACTGTACAAAAAGGAAGTAATTGAGGGGTGGGGGAGGG
>JAULBZ010008547.1:0-10636 GCA_032360805.1 Neoturris breviconis | reverse complement strand
AAGACGCATTTCGTCTTGCTATTCATACACATAAATGGATGAACCACCACAACGTTTCTCACGGGCTGTCTGGCAAGAATTAAAAGGCCCATTTGAAGCTGTGGTGTTAACGAAATGGATTCGCGATGGCCAAGTGCGATGGATCAATTGTTCACGAGCAATTAAGGAAGACCGCAACATTGAAAGGCTGGAAGAGTTTCAAATTAATTAAGATCAAGTTACCATCATGTAAGAATATACAATATTCTGCTATTGGTTGTATACTATAATGATACTTTTGATTTTATATATTATATTATGGATTTGTATATGAAGCACTCTCGCACGCCAGTTACTCAATGAAAATATGAAACATGAAACACAGTGTTGTGAAAATGCAATTATTTTGATTTAACTACACCTATATAAAAAAAAAAAAAATTGGCATCAAACTATATAAGCAGTCTAGAAGATAAGATTATGACCAGTAATAATCTCGTTTGTCCGTCCGTTCGTTCTAGATCTCAGAATCCGTTTATAGGTTTGATCTAGTTTCTTTCACCAAAATACCGTTTGCCCCATTTTGGCGCCAAAACTATCAACAATATCCCATTTTGTCCCCAAAACGGTTATTTGATCAATTCCTCTAAATCCAATCATAGGATTATACTAATTGTCTTATAGAAACTACATTTGTGGTCGATCAAAAGAATTTCAGTAGAGGGAAATTGTTCATTTTGCAACACTTTTGGCTCCCATTGTTCTGAAAACAATAGGCTATTGTTCTTAAACAATGGTCTATTATTTTAGTAACAATAGACCATTGTTCTCACGAGTCTCACGCATTGTTCCATTGTTCTCACGAGTCTCACGCATTGTTCTATTGTTCTCACTAGTCTTACACATTGTTCTATTGTTCTCACTAGTCTTACGCCTTGTTCTATTGTTTTCACTAGTCTTACACATTGTTCTATTGTTCTCACTAGTCTCACGCCTTGTTATATTGTTTTCACTAGTCTTACGCATTATTCTATTGTTCTTACTAGTCTCACGCATTGTTCTATTGTTTTCACCAGTCTTACGCATTGTTTTATAGTTTTCCTCTACTCTAATACCCCGAATAAACGGGGGTTCTTAATAAACGAGGGGTCTAAGAAGTTCTTAAAATTAATAAACGGGGGTCAAAATAAACGGGGGTCAATTTAACATTGATTCCTGTGAGGTGAAAAATCATAATTTATGTTAAAATTACCAAATTTTTCCTATGTTTTCCATTTTTAGACCCTAATATAGTTTAAAATACCTAAATCTAAATTTGAAGAAAACCTTAATAAAGTAAAGAACAGCTAGAAATTCCAGCAAAATTTTGGATATGGATTTTATGGTTTTTCTCTAGAACAGCTTATTTCTCCAGAAAAAAAAAAATGTGCTCCGAACAGCTTTTTCACAGAACAGCTCCAGGTGGCTGCCCTTGTATATTATTTTATACGAGACTTTTTTCCACAAATCGTACTCATTGCGATGACCTAGGAAGTATTAGACCCAAATTTATTGCGACTATGAATGCCTTTGCATGTATTGTGTTTGTGATAATTAAACACGACGATCAGTTCAGAATAGAACAATGTAGACACAAATTTATTGCGCCTATGAAGTCCTTTGCATGTATTATGTTTCCAGACGACCAGTTCAGAAAAGAACAATGGTGCATTAATTATAATTCCATTGAACAAGATATGTTTACACAGGGCAGATGAAGACAGGTATGATATTAATATACTGAAGTATCGTCTGAGCTTCAGTTGCAAACTTTTCACTGAAGGATACACATCTAGTATGGATTCTGAAGAGGAAACCGCGCGTGCTGTTGAAAGGATAACTGTGATTGACTGCTCGACCGACATTCCTCGACTGCAAGACATTCGTCGGGCATTCACCGAGAACGCACGGATTGGTGAGCACGCTCAGATTGCTGGCGAGAATAGTCGTTGTGCCGAAAATCCTCGCCCGAGTGATGGAAACGCCGAGAACGATCCGATCGCTGAAGCGACTAGCGAGAATAGTCGTTGTGCCGAAAATCCTCGCCCGAGTGATGAGAGCGCTCGTGATGTTGAGGTGGGAAGCGAGAACGCAGAGGCGACCGACCTTCACACAAGTTCGGGTATGCATATAATTTATTAGCTTTTACTTATCTTTTGAATGGACGATCGAGCGTTACAAACACAATTAAATTCTCGACAACTGTAATTTGACGGAATTACTCGGTGAAAAGAGCATAGAAAACAATGCGAATATTTTGTGCGAATATTTTCGTAGATATTAATTAATAAATCTTTTGAACGAGGTTCGACTATGTTGATCCGACTATTTTCGTATTAGAATAAACCAAATTAAGTATTTGATGATGACCCGAGCAATGAAAACATTAAAATACATGAAGGGTGACCCGACTAAGGTCGTATGATAGAGATAGAGTAAACCTACGTTCGTTATTTTTATTTACAAGGTTCTGCCGATCTGGTTTCGATGATCCATGACGATACCGACGATCCTCGGTCGATTAGCCGACTTTTCCGAAAGAGGAAAAACCTTTGGAACGAATCAATTAAAGATGCGTTAGCCATATCGAAACCGTTAAATTCTCCGCAAATGTCAATGAAAAAGGTTTCCGCGGATGCTACGCTGATCGCCAACCTTAACGATGCGTTTCAAATTGAACTAGGTAACAAGAAAGCTCAAAAGGAACACCTGATTGCCAAACGCCAAACAGCAAAAGAAAAAATGGCTATTTTGCAGGGGGTTGTGGAAGAAACGTATGAATTCGAAAAGCTTTGCGATGAAGATATCGCATTGCTCCATGAGCTTAAAGCTGTTGTGAAAAATGGTGTTAAAACTTATATAACCAAGCGCACAACGGCTTTCGATAACTTGCCTGTGTCAAAGAAACAATGAATTTTATTATAATTTTTTTGTAATATATTGGGGATCAGGGGATCATGTGTTGGAGTTTTTTTTTTATGTAATGTTTTTTAATTTATTTTAAAATAAGGTAATATAAAGGTGTATCGAAATATGTGTGTAACAAAGCATTTGTTTTGTTTTGCAATAATTTTGGGTCTAGCCTCGATATTCTTAGGAAAATTGCCAATTTCAACTGTACCCCCTGTTTAAGCAAATTTCCGTTATTATTTCCACCACCGACAAATCTATTGTAATTTTTGTAAGGGTGTGATTGATGTTAATATTTTTATTGTTTTCTAATAATTATAACATGAACAATATATCATTTGTAATAAAACTTTTGTTTCATATTGCTTAGAAAACAAAAAATCTTAAAACTTTACCTTTACAATGTTTCTCAAATTCTAATAACAATAGCTTTCTTTTTACAAATATATTATTTTTTCCCGAGGGGGTACTTGGAGATAGGAATATGATGGTTAAACTTGTGTCTGAGTTTTTAGATCAAAATATCCCTTAATGGGTCGGTCTGAACGATCAAAGCGTTCTTGAAAAAAGAAAGGTTAGCCATGTGAAAGCAATAAATACAAATCATGTACAAAGGATGTTTTGTTTTAATATATATATTGTTGCTCATTAATCGCATACATGCTGTGCATAGCCGTCCCACTGGAAGAAACACTTTTTGCATGTTACCAATTGTCCGTTGTCCCAATCATCGGGGAAATCGTACGCCGGTTTAGTTTCATCCACAAGTGCGATCGATTTTTTCTTGCATTTCTCCACAATCCGTTCCATTACTTCAGCCGAGTGTTCATCGAGGGTTTCTTTAAGTTCCTTGAGAGTCAAGTCCAGGGTAGGCGAAATATTAATTCCAACTGACTCAGCCTCGCGACGAATTTTGTTTATTTCTTTAAAAATTTGAATTTTTGCATTACTAAAAATAGCACTTGAATCAATTTTTAATTTTAAGTTGAACGTTTGCTCGGATGAGTTAGCCATGAGATGCTTCTACTTTGACAGACAAAGTTCAACTGAATGAATTCACTTTCGAAGGGGAAGTTATACACTCATACCACCCACGTGATCAGACATGCGCAGTACAGTCATTTCTAGACTTATACATTTAACAAGTCCGGTACTTGCCAGCGACTATGCGTACAATTTGCGAAAAAACCTCTAAGTCTAGAAATGATCGTAGTGCGCATGTGCGGGCTAAATACAACCAATGCAAATTATGTTTTGGTTTTCCAAACAAAGAAATTTGTAATCTTCTCCTAACACAATAGGTTGCCAGCTATAAAAGAGCGTTCGACAGAACTCAGTTCAGTCGTGATCAAAACGCTATACTGTGTGGAGCTCAAAAACATAAAAGTGGTAAAAATGTCGAAATCAGTCATGGAAGAGCAAAAGGTTCGAATGATGGAAAAGCCGAACGCTACTTCAATTGGGAAGTCAAAGGTGGCCTACGGACGCGAAGGAGATGAGGATGACACTCTAGTGGTTCGCGATTTGTATGAAAAATCCAAGTATCCTTTTTTCGGAGTAAAGGGTAAACCAATCTTGAAAAGCATATTCTTTGCAATGTTACACGAGATGAAAGCCTTTCGAAATGAAATAGCGAGCAGTTTAAAGTATGAGAAGAAGGATTTTATCACTATGTTAAACAACCTAACTGCTGAAGATGATCTCATGATGACTACCCTCTGTGAAGGCAAAGAAGGAGAGAGACGGTCGGAATTCGAATTTGAGTCGGTAAAGGTTCGATTTACGCAAGAAGGACTATATCCAAGATTCGAATTGATCAACAACCTTGTAGCAAAAGGTGAAGAAAAAGTGAGACTAACGACCGCTTGTCTTTTTACAAGCGAGGCGTTCAAGTTACTGAAACATCTTCAAAAGGTGTACAGCTTCAGCAATAACGTTTTCTTGGTCAATGAATGCACACCGATTCAGAATTACGAGAACGATGATTTCTTCTAAACGAACATTGACTTGATGAATAGACAATAAATATGGAACAAATATAAGTCGACTTGTATATATATTTGCTTTTTCAAAAATGTATTCTAAAATTTGGAATTGATTGGTGATTTAACTTATTGTGTCTTTTCACTTATCTCAACGTTTGCGTTTTAATATTACCCATACCCATGGATCACGTGACCAACATTCCGCGCATTCCAGAGCCCTGGCTGACCTATAAAAGACGATGTTCGCTTGCTGATCAGGGCGAGGTGGGGTGTACTAGGTACAGGTGGATATATTTGATTTAATGATATTTAAAAAAAAAAAAATCTTTATTTTACCCATACAAAATATTGATAATTGAAGAGTTTTTATTGTTATCCAATATATTTTATTGTTTAAAATGGATTAGGCCATAAAAGTCAGAAAAATGTCCCAATTAAGCTTAAATTTGGTCAAACAATATAAAAGTTGGACCTTTTGTTTTAGAAATAGTTAAAGCCATACCTTTGCTGTACTGTCCATCCTCATCCCATATTCGAATGAGTCTCTCGTTTAGGTCACCAATATTACTTACGTCATAAAACGGGCATGCGCAGTGGATTGAATTCTGGACTTGGTGTTTTTTGTGGAGATGCCATACCATTGCTGTACTGTAAACCCTCGTCGGCGAGCACCTCGACTGGAGCGGTGTTAAACACCACTCCAGTCGAAGTACTCGTCATACCTTTGCTGCACTGTAAGCGTCCACCCTCGTCGGCAACCAATGTTCGACTGATTTGCAGAGGCTTTCGTTTAGGACTATATTCACCAATAGCACTTACGTCAGCAAACGGACATGCGCAGTAGATTGATTTCTGGACTTAGTTTTTTAGGGGAGTTGATCACACACTTGCTCGCTACCAGACTCATGGATCACGTGACCAACATTCCGCGCATTCCAGAGCCATGGCTGGCCTATAAAAGACGACGTTCGCTTGCTGACCATTAGCACGCTTGTTCGTTTTGAGAGCAGACGCAAAGATGTTTGATTGTCCGATGTGCGAGCGCACCTTTACTGAGAAGCACAACTTACTTCGCCACGTGCGCAACCAACATGCTGCGCTCTGGACATGCGCGCGATGCCATAAGACGTTCAATCGTCAGGATAACTTCGCCTACCACGAACGCACCTGCGAGTTCCGCGCTACAGGCAAGCGACCGGCCACAAACCAAGTCGGCGAGGGTGAGCCGAAGCGCAAGAAGTCCACGAACGCGCGATGGCGCGCACAATCGCTTAATCACACGATTGATGAGTACACGCTGGATCTGGAGGAACGCGAGCAGACACCCGAGACCATCATGGACGTTTTGAAAGACAACATTTTCGACCTCCAAGAGACGATTGAAAAGGAGCTCGAGCAGAAACGTGCACTCAAGGTCAGTAAGATAAGTAAGCCCATTTGTAAAAACGGACCGTTATATTCGACACAGTAAGCACTTTTGCAACGTAGCACCTGGCAAAAACGGGTTTTTTATTGGACAGACTGTTTTTAAACAAACATGTATTTTGCTTTCCAGATCGTCATGGCATTGCATCTGGAATTCCACCAATCGACGGATCCATCCTTACTGACGGAACCGCCCGCCGTGTTTAACACGACTCCAGTCGAAGTGGTCACCGCTACGGACATTGTGGATGCACTGGACGCTATTTACAAGCAGATCCTGAAAAAGATCGAGGAGTTTGAGGTATGTATTTAATCTTGGTAACACAGTTTTCGTAAGAACAAGTTTGCTTTGACAAGTCTGGGAACAAATATTTATGAAAAAATGTGTTAATTTTAGACCATTTAGCTGACTAGTTCATTTGCATAGACAAAAATTACATTTACCGTTTTTCCCACCATTCGCAGGAACGAGGCAGTGGCTGGGTGTTACACAAGCTGCTACGGCTCGATGCAAAAATTCACGTGTTCGATCCACTGCGAGGCTCGACTTACATTCCGTTGTCCGATGAAGTGCAAGCCAAGCACGCGGTCGTGAACATTCAAAACGAAGACGACAAGTGCTTCATCTGGTGTATGAGCGCTGCCGTGTACGGCGATCCGAATGATCGGAATCCGCAACGTGTTGCACACTACCGCGAGCATGAAGCGAAATGGAACATGGACGGTATTGGGATGCCGATGAAGTGTACAGAGCGAAACATTGCGAAATTCGAGCGACGCAACGATGTGAGCGTCAGTGTGTACGGTTGGGAAGAAGGTGGTACAAACGAGAACGACGAGGAAGACAAACCCGGCTTCGCCTACCCACTGCGCGTTGCACGCAAGGTGAAGCCACGTCACGCCAATCTGCTCCTGATCGCAAACGATGATAAACAGCACTACTGTTGGATCAAGAACTTTTCGCGTTTGGTCGGTGCACAGTACACTGCGAACCATCTTGAACACGCCTACTGCCGTTTTTGTTTGCATGGCTTTGTTGGAAAGGCCGTGGCTGGCCAGTGCACGCGTTTGGAAGACGCCAAGCGCCGACGCGATGAACACGAGAGCGAGTGTTTTGTGCACGGTGGCCAAAAGACATCGTTTCCCAGCGAGCCGACACTCAAGTTTGACAGCATCGAAAAGCAAGTCGAAGCGCCGTTTGTCGTGTACGCTGACTTTGAGAGTCTTCTCGAGCCCATAGACACGCCGAGTGGTAAACGGACCGTCAAGTACGAAGAGCACGTTGCCTGCTCGTACGCCTACAAGATTGTGTCGCGCGTACCCGGTGTGGAGTTCGAACCGCGGTTGCACGTTGGATTCGATGCCGCGGAACACTTTCTGAGGTCGCTTACGCGTGATCTGTACGATGAGATCATGCCCGTCATTGACAACGACGCGGAAATCATTTTCGATGACGACGCGAAACGCAGCTTTGACGAGGCGACAGAGTGTTTTATCTGCAGCAAGCCGCTCGATCGCGAGAATAACATCATTTCAAAAGACCACTGTCACTTTACGGGACGCTTTCGCGGTGCGGTACACCAAACGTGTAACTTCAAGTACAAGGTTGAGAAGGAACGGTACAAGTTGCCCGTCTTTTTTCAGAATCTGCGCGGTTACGATGCGCACTTGATCATGCAAGCGGTGCGAAAGTGGCATGGGAATATTGACGTTATTCCGAACAACTATGAACGGTATCAGAGCTTTTCGATTGGGCGTTTGAAGTTCCTTGATTCGTACCAGTTTCTGCAAGCGTCGCTGGACAAGCTGGCCAAGGCCATGAAACAAAGTGATTTCAAACAGATCGCCCAACGTTTTCCTGATCCAGTCAAGCGCGCGCTGATGCTGCGCAAGGGTGCCTACCCGTATGATTACATGAAGAGGATCACACAGTTTGATGAACGGCAATTGCCTAAACAAGCTGATTTCTACAACAGATTGAACGGTGCGTCGCTGTCAGACGCGGACTACGAGCATGCGCAGAATGTGTGGACGACGTTCGAGTGTCGGACAATGCAAGATTACCATGATTTGTACTTGCTCTCCGATGTCCTGCTCCTTGCAGACATTTTTGAGAAGTTTCGTTGCGACTCTCAAGCGCTGTACGGACTCGAGCCGGTGCACTACTACAGCTTGCCCGGCCTCTCGTGGGACGCCATGATGAAACACAGCGGCGTCGAGCTCGAACTGATTCGCGACATCGACATGTACGAGATGGTCGAAAAGGGCATTCGCGGAGGTATTTCCATGATCTCGCGACGGTACGCCAAGGCCAATGATCCGCGCATGGGCGACGCGTACGATCCGAATCAGCCAACAAAGACGCTGTTATACATGGACGCCAACTCGTTGTACCCCGGTGCCATGTGCGAAAAGCTGCCCGTCGACCAGTTTGAATGGGAACCGCAACCCGAGCTGTTCGATGTAACGCAAGTGCCCGACGATGGCGAGATCGGCTACATTTGCGAAGTCGATGGCTACTTCCCAGACACGGTACACGACGCGCTCAGCGACTACCCGCCAGCACCGGAAAAGATGCGCGTGACGCCTGACATGCTCTCGGCGTTTCAACAGGAGCACTTTCCGTCGAGCAAGGGCACGGAAAAGCTCGTACCGAATCTTCTTGCTAAGGAAAAGTACGTGGTGCACTACAAAACGCTCAAGTGCTACATTACGCTCGGTTTTGTGGTGACGAAATTTCATCGCGTAATTCGGTTTCGACAATTTGAGTTTCTACGTTCGTACATGAACATGAACATTGAGAAACGACGCGAAGCAGCGGTGATTGGCGACAAAGCACGCGTTGGAACGACAAAGCTCGCCATGAACGCCATTTTTGGCAAGACGATGGAAAACGTGCGCACACACGTTAACATCGAGCTTCTGACGAATGATAAAGTCGCGAAGAAACGCATAGCCAAGCCCAACTTCAAAGGTTCAAAACGATTCCACGACGCACTGATCGGCGTCGAGCTGACGCGATCGAATGTGGAGCTCAACAAACCAGTTGTCGTTGGGCTGGCCATTCTCGACCTTTCTAAAAGGCACATGTACCGTGAGTTTTACGAACGATGGCTTCTTCACTTCCCGAAGACAACGCTTTTATTTACTGACACAGATTCGTTCTGCGTTGTCGTAGAACATCCAGACGTGTATGCCGAGATGGCCACCTTTAAGGACTGGTTCGACTTCAGCGAGTATCCACTCGATCATCCTCTCTACGATGAGACCAATCGGAAGGTCATCGGAAAATTTAAAGACGAGCTGCACGGTGCGTGCATGACTCAGTTTGTCGGACTACGTCCCAAACTGTACTCGTTCGAGTACGTCGACGCCAATGGACAGGTGCAAGGCAAGAACACGGCGAAAGGCGTAAAAACGTGCGTCAAGGACAGTATGTTGCACTTTACGGATTATGAGCGTGTTTTGCGCGAGATGTGCGTCACCACAGTCTCGATGAACACGATTCGATCGGACAAGCACAAGTTGTACACGTACAACGTGAACAAGATCGGCCTGTCCGCCTACGATGACAAGCGCTACATTTGCGAGGATGGAGTTGAAACCTTGGCGCATGGTCACTACAAGACGCGTCGATGAGTTGTGAACATTGCTACAGCTGCTACACTTTAACATTTATTTATTTGTAAATAGAGAGTATATTAGTAATTATTGTAACGATTATCAAACACACGATTTGCGTTTTTTCCCGAGTTAAAGGTCAGTCATGGTCTTTGTTCGCGTTTTTAAGCACGTGTTCCATAACAACTATAAAAGGAGCGCGAGATGCCTTGTTCGATTTACCAACACGCGATGAATCGACAACGTCTCCATGAGTGCCCCGTGTGCGGCGTAGGCGTGACGTTGCATTTTCTTCACGACCATTACGCTGCTCATTTTCAACACGCGCGCACGGATATAAAAGAAGTAAAAACGAACGTTGGTTCAGTTGTGAACGCATCGTCAACGAGTACGGAGGTCCAACAGCAGCAAGAAACTAACCATGTCAAATCAAGAAACACCGTCGTCCAGGGAAGTGAACAGTGAGCAGGGGACGAGTACGCGCGACAAGGCAAGCATTCTCGAGAATGAACCAAACGCCATGTCACTTTCCAAGACCAAAGTCGCCTACAGTCGTAGTGGTGAAGAGGAGGATACGCTCATCGTTCGGGATATGTACAAAGGAACGCGCTTTGACCGATTCGGTGTCAAGGGCATCGCGCAACTTGAACGGGTCTTCTACGCGATCATTGGTCTAA
>JAULBZ010008546.1:0-10637 GCA_032360805.1 Neoturris breviconis | reverse complement strand
TGATTTTTATTTTTAGTTTGTTTATTTACCTCATGATTTCGAAGCGGTAAGAAATTTGAATATTTAAGCCAATCAGAAAGCGAATTTTAAACAATATAGGAACCAATGAGATTCTTTCCTTCATAGATCTAAAGGAAAAACAAGAGATTCGTAGATCGTATAATTGTACTAAATATATGAAAAAGTAAAGTGCTATGCACTGAGCAAATCTGACAGAGGAAGTATATAAGAACAACAAAAAAGGATAGGTAATAAAGGTAGCTACACGTATTGGACCATTCTTACCTCATTGCCTTTGCCTACTTGAGCAGGAAAATGTTTAGAGTACATACCTTTTTTGTTATAGCTATATGAGAGGTTTTACTGTCAGCTAGCTAAATATCTCTCTCGCCTCGGAGTATTTCACGGCATATAAATCTCAACCAACTTCGAACATTAAAAAGTACTTGTTGCCATCCACGGCGCGGGACCAAGACCTGAGCGAATTTCTGGCCGAAACTTAAAGCTGGTTAACCAGCTAACAATAGGAAGAAAAAAACGCGATAAAATGAGACAATTGTAGCTGAATGCAAAACGTACAATGTCTTTAGCAAATTCTAGTTGCATATGATCAATCATTTAGGAGGAGGGCCTTACTGTATGCCTAAAAATCACTCTACGCGAACTCACATTTTTGACCAACATTGTAGCTATTATTAGGACACCTGGACAGTGGTGACACAACAGAAGTGGCCAATGCAAAGACTTGACTATATATGTAACATACTTTCATAAAATTTCAAAGTAAAATAAAACTATAAAACAAACAAAACTTGCTCACGAAAATTTGTGCACTCAATTAAATTTTCGTGTGACGTCAATTTCTACCAATGGAATGTCTTTATTTGCATTCCGCGCGGAATTTTCCGCTAATGGAAATCTACCATTATGATGTAAAGGCAGTTTTCCATTAGCGAAAAATTCCGCGCGGAATCCAAATGAAGACATTACATTAGTAGAAATTGACGTGTGACGTCAATTTCTACCGCAATGGAATGTTTTCATTTGCATTCCGCGCGGAATTTTACGCTAATGGGAAACCGGCTTAATGATAGTTTTGAAAGCTGTAATTTTAAAAAAGCCGTAAGATAATTACCATTAATTAGTCTCTAATGCGTAATATAATTACTGTTTTGTACCTCACAAGTAACTAAAGTTGTTTATACTTAATTTACTATGAGATGTAATTATCTTTTATATATTTATGTAATTATATTCTATACATGTTTTAAATAAAATGCCGTAAATAATGTATGCACAAATAAACAACAACTATTTACATCAAGAGGATAGGGATAGGGATAGGGATGGTAAGATAGCCTACTAGCCCTAATACTAGGGTATACTGACTAGCCCTAATGATAGTCTTTACTGACAGCCCGAATAATCGTTGCAATTGGGTAAGGTTTAGGGTTATTGTTAAGTTATTCATTAAAGCAAAAAATAAGAGCCTGGAAACAAGATTGATTATGTTGCGGAAAAACAACTTTTCAACGTACTTAACCCTATTTCTACTGGGTTTTTTAGGGCTCTGAGAATCTGGGAGGTCCCTCTCCACAACTTTTGATAGAACCATGCTGTAGTGTTGAAACTTTCCAGAAATTTGGGTCGACCCATAATAAACAATTTTGCAGATTTCCTGAGAGCGTTCAACATGGCGTACATGGGAACGAGGTTGGTAAAATATCGAAAATATGATATTTTTTATTTTTTTCTGATATTTGTAGATTTATAACCAGATCGATGTTTTCTTGCATGAAAATATGATATTTTCTAACTTTAGAAAATCCTGGAAAACTATAGGAAATTATCGGAAAATATGGCATTTTTTTGATATTTTTGAGTGTTGGAAAATCTTATTTTTTATGCAATGTAAATTGGCGTAACTATTTTCCGCGTTTCTATACTACCAGTATCGAATGGTTGCGGTGATGTGTAAGACAGGTGGGAGTGAATCGTTGCAAGAATTCGTTACAACGGGAATTGTAAACCAAACTATCTCTGCCTTTAGCGAAATTGAATAAAAGAGCTTATTATTATTTGTCAAAAATTATCAACACAGCTTTTCTCAATAAGCTATAAACATATTGAGCATTCTGATATATATACATTTTTTAAACACATAATTTAAAGTCATGATCTACCTTATCGTCCATGGTTTAATTATTATTTCAAAACTTGAAAATATATAATTTTTAGTCACCACCGTATCGTTTTTTAACTTTCCCGCGCCGTCAGCTAGCTCAAATGCTACAAGTGAAATGGTCAATCTCAAATTTAATGAGGTGTTTTTACAACACCCTATAGTATATGGTCAAACAACAGCATTATGGTTCTTTGTTAACAATAATATGACGAAAAAAAATTTATACAGGGTAAGTTTGACCATGGGCCGTCACGAATCAATGAATTAAATAAACAAAATAACTAAATTATTTCGATTGTTAGTTCTGATTATCTTACGGATTATGTGATTATATCCTACCTGAATTATTATATTTACAAAAGACAAAAAAATCCTAAAATTTTGCAACCTCGTTCCCAGGGCTTCTTTCCGCTTTTTGACGAGAGAGACGGAAAGTGATCTTAAAACAAGCTTAGCGGCGCGTAAATTAGAAGCCCCGAACATCGCATACCAATCTCGGGTACGGCACCTCATAACCTCTCTTTCCACTTATTTTTTGATTCCTAATAAAACAACAGCCACAGAGTCTAAAAATTAAAAAAATCTCATTTTTGTGCCCTGCCGGCCAGGGTATTTTTTGCAAGTGATACGTAGCGAGAAAAAGATAAGCGAGACCAACAAATTCAAAATGGCGGCGGTGCGGGACGAGACGCGAAGATATTTATTTGTATCGCTCGAGAAAATACGTCGAAGGTAGGGATAAAGTGTTATTTCCTCTTTCCAAATGTTATTTATAAGTTATTTAGAAAGGTTTTAGAACATTTTGGCGTATTCTTTTCGCTGCTTGAACCAAACGAGTCCCGTTTTTTTAATGATTCCTTTGAAATTCTCTGAAAAAAAATTAAAAGGACGGAAGTCTGTCTGCAGGGCTTGTTTCGGTACTTTTTGGGTTTTAGATGGAGCGTTTTGGTATCTTAGGAATAGTTAGTTACCTTATTGAGCTTCAATAAGTCAGTTGGCTTATCTAAACATGGTTTAGGGTACATTATTGCTCAAAACCACAGGTTTATACCTCGCAGAAAAACGTAAAAAAGGTACCTACATTGCCTTACTTTTTTTTATTTCTAAAAAAATAAAAAATAATTATAATTTTTTTTTTTAGATTATTCACCTTTCATTTGCTTCTTACCCCATTTATTAATTTTGAGATATTTACCAATTTGAAATGGCATGGAAAAATATCGCTCTGAAAATAGGCAAGGTTCGCTCTAAACAGCAGTGAGCTAGCTACCAGACTTCCATATGACATTATATAAGTTTATAAAAAGACTGTTTGCCCTTATTTGACTTATATTTGCAGATTTCGGTCAAACCATCTCCATTAAGAAACCAAATAAAGGTAAAAAACAACCGAAAAGATACAGTAAAACAAAATAAAAGCTAGCATGTTGTAAACACCATTCAGCTTCCATCCCTTTCATTCAACCTTCACGGTAAGTGCCACATACAACAAAAATAGTTCCCGATATTCTTGAATCTAAAATCGTAATGAACCCTGCAATAAACAAAAATCGCTGAACCGTTTTATAAAATCGGGAAATCTGGAAATTGTTTGTGGAATATAGTGAGCCTACGGAAGCGTGATTTAACAAATGTAACATTTTGATCATGTATGCAGTCAACCTCGTTCCCAGGGCTTCTTTTCTGTTGACGTTTGGTCAAGAAAGAAGAAGTCTTGGGAACGAGGTTGGTATGTAGTACTACACAAAAAGGAAGTATTTGCATTGTGACAAGTTTCTACTTTAAACAACAAACACCTTGTTTTCATGTATTTGTGAAAAAGTATGTTATCATAAATTCGTGTAATATGAAACAATACACCTCCCCCACCCCCCTCCCCACACACCCTGTTAATCCCTTAAAATTCCAAAACTTAAAAAAACATCCCGGGCGGGAATTCAATATGCAAAACAGGTTTTAAATAAAACATTGAACCCAAAATAAAATCTGGAAGGTCTGAAACGAATTTTGACCGATCGGAAATAAACTTGTTCATCAAAGTCCGCAGTAAAGACATTAAAACAACGTCGAACGACGTTTTCTTAGCGTCTTTACTGCGGACTTTGAACAAGTTTTTGCCCACTGGGTTAAAGATTATTTAATACGAAATGTTAATAAGCTATCAGATTCAGACGTAAAGAAAACCTAATCTACTTCAGCTGTATCAACAGTCACCTATTATCCTGGTGCAAAAAATAACTAAACAAAATATACTAAGAATTAAGGTGATTCATTTTTCATCATTTCCTAGTGGGCATAAACTTGTTCAAAGTCCGCAGTAAAGGCGATAGAAACTTTGTTCTACCGTCTTTACTGCAGAGTTTGAACAAGTTTTTTTTCCCCACTGGGCTATAACTATCATATTATGCTGAATAAAAAGATGAAGCATTTATAAAGTGTAGAATTAGAGATTTTCTTACAACCTCGTTCCCAGGGCTTCTTGCCGCTATTCCGTGTTCGAAAAGGCAAGAAGATTTTCTTACTCCGTATTTTTATTTGAATATACTTATATTCACAATTAAATGAAAACGAGGTGTTGGCTACTCAAAGTAGAACTTGTTAAGGTGGATTTCCATTAGCGTAAAATTCCGTGCAGAATCGAAATGAAGACATTCCATTGGTAGAAATTGACGTGTGACATCAATTTCTACAAATGGAATGTCTTTATTTGGATTCCGCGCGGAATTCTACGCTAATGAAAAACGGCCTTTACAATGCAAACTTCCTTTTTGTGCAGTTCACAGCACAAAATTAAAAGTTATTGCATTGCAACAAGTTCTACTTTGAGCAGTTGACGCCTCGTTTTCATGTATTTGTGAATAAATATTTTGTTTTCGATATATATTTACTCGACTATATAACGTTAAGATTCAATTTCAATGTGTAGTTTTAAAGGCTCAAAAATAGAGACAGATTCCGCGTAGAAAGAAATATAGAAATTCCATTGGTAGAAATTGACATCACACATCACAAAGTCAACAGTAAAGACGATAGAACAACGTCGAAGACATTGGGGAGGTAACAGATATTTTTATACAGTCAAACTCAACTGCCTCTTGAAAGTATGTCATACGGGTATGTCCATACATCCAAACCGGCAAAAACCTGTTCAAAGTCAGCAAAATAACGTTAAAACAACGTTCTTTGAATGTTGTTCTAACGATATTTTGCTGACTTTGAACAGGTTTTTGCGGGCTGGGACATGTATACTTTAATATTCCGTTCAATATTTGCTATATTCCAATGAAATTAGTTTCGCAAATTCCTTTTACGAAAGATAAGAAAGAGAGAAAAATAAATAACTGGTAATGTAAGCAAAAAATTATGGGATGCTTATAAAAGCTGCGCCACAGTCATTAACCCTTCGTTAGTATGGTGGGGTACCCCCGGAAATTTGTTAATTCATAGGAAGTTATTAGAAGATTCAGAGGGCAAAAAGTCACAAAAGTATGATGCAGATTTTTAAAATACGTAAGAAATAACCTCCTGAATAATAATATTTGTTATGTTACTTTTACAGCAAAATTTGAAAATTCAGGGGGTCCACACCATACTAATGAAGGGTTAACACTACTTAGTAGAACAATAGTTTTAAGAATTGGGATTCAGGTTAGTACTCATATATCTCTAGATATTTTTACGATGATTATTTTAACATCGATATGAATTTCTTCATTGCTAAGCGAATCGGGTTTGTAAAAGCTCATTTACAGAGGGAAAGAACTTGTTTAGAGTTAGCAGTAAAGACGGGCGGACTTTGAACAAGTTTTTTGCCCACTGGATAGTGTCTGCCCAACCGACACATGACGTTTTTCAACGTAAAAAGACGTTGTGCTGACGTTAGAACGTCATAACAACGTCTTTTTTTTACGTTAAAAAATCACTGGCAGAGTGTGTCCACAAATAACCGTTAACTCTTTTTCCAGTAGGCAAAACCTATTCAAAGTCAGCGAAATAACAGTAGAACAACGTTCGTTGACTTTGAACAGGTTTTTGTCGGCTTGGTTTGTGGCGTCATGACCTCTTGATATTCCAGATTTTGTCATAGAAATCTTCCTTGGATGTAATACTTAATCCTATCAGGCATTGGCTTTTTTACCCTTGTAGAAATGGGGGTATTATGACTTCCACCTGAGATCTCGTGATCTGCAAAAGTTAAAGTCATAAAACTTGGCACGCTTATGGTCCAACTTAATTCCAAACACCTTGCAAAAAATAAAACTGAAAAATATGTCACGTGACGGAGTTATGACGTCACAAGTAAGGCACAGTATTAATTTTTCATTTTTTTTGAGTTTAGAGCCGTTGGAAAGACATAAAGATCGTTGACTTACCTAAATATGAAATCATGGCTGTTACCAAGCTCGTCCCCAGCACCTTTTGACTTTTTTTTATTTTTCTCGATCCGAGAAAAATAAAAAAAAGTCAAAAGGTGCTGGGGACGAGCTTGAGCAATAGAAACTTATTTATAGTTAGTAGAAAATTTATTTGATCAGAATAGTTTTAGAAAATACAGTTTATAACTATAGTTGACGTTTGAATTCTGTTAAGACTGTCAGTCTTCAATAAGACTGTCATAAGGCAGGCAGACAGTGGATACCTAGCTAATCTGGGTTATTTCGTAAGGAATATGTATTAAAACGTCACAAACTTAGAAGAATTTGAGAATGATCAGCGGAAAATCATGTTTCAAAAACACATGATTCTGGTCTGCCAATTGCACTAATATTATCTGTAAAATATCAAAATCTGGTCTGTATTATCAAGGATCGATAAGAACGAATTTAATAATTTTTGCATTCAATGCCCCTAAAAATAAAAATAAATTTTTTTTATAGTGTTACATTATTGTAAACATGGATGGCTGTCAGAAAAAAGTTAAATTTCCCCAAACCCGTCCAGTTTAGTTATAATTAAGATACCCGTATTGAAATGCCCGTAAAACAAGAAAATTTACCTCTCCCGTCTAGTAAGAATTCAGATACGCGTACTGTGAAATGCCTCGTAAACCAAACCTCTCCTTTAGCTATAATTAAGACGCATGTATTAAAATGCCTAGTAAATCGACTGAATTAGATAATCGTGGTCAAACTTTGCTAAAAAGATATGCGTGAGATTATTTGGTAGAAGAAGAGATTATTTGGTGAAATATTTCTATCGTCGTTTGACCTTGGATGACCTAATAGAATGCATACGACAAAGCTGATAGTGTTTGACAGTTGTCAGGTATTTAGAAGATATTCGATTAAGATTTCTTGATACATAAGAAAATGCTACAATCGCACTATGGTTAACACTTGACCCTTCACAAAAACAATGACGTAATCATTATCCACTGAAAAATTCTTGTTATTTTATTGTGTTCATCGCTTTCCTAGTAGGCAAAAAAACTTGTTTAAATCCAGCAGTAATGAAGCTAGAACAACGTCGGACGGCGTTGTTCTTGCGTCTTCAATGCGGATTTTGAACAAGTTTTTGCCCACTGAAACATGTTTCAAATCTTAAATGACTATCGGATACAATCCCGTTTATGGTGATCCAGGTCAGAAACAACGTGAATTTTAAGGCAGGTGACGTCACTTCCGACCAATGTAAGACTTCATTTCAAATTCGCGCGAACAATTTCGCCTATTAGAAATCTGCATTTATACGGGACTATAATTATTCGTCAACGTTCTTTGAAAGGTGTTCTAACGTTATTTTGCTGACTTTGAACAGGTTTTTGCCGAGTGAACAGTATTTGGCAGTCTTACGTTGAGGTATTCACACTACATCTTTCAGGCACACGGCGTCGGAACAACGTCGGAGACATTGCTTCGACATTGATCCGACCCCATGCCATGGGGAGAATGACGTTAGTAGTTGTTGCTTATGGTGAGTTCCTTACCATACGAGATTAGTCGCAATTTTCTATTACTTTCTTGTGTTTAAGTTGGTTTAAGTCTTCTTTGTCTACATGTGGTCTAGAAAATGAGTTATGTGGATTATTTTTTCGTACAAAAGCTATTCCTGGGAGGTCCATATAAAAGAAAATATCCACACAAACGTCCTTCTTGAGTAAAATTAAAAAACTGAAACCTTTCTGATAACTTTTTTTTCGTTTTTCTATTCTTCCTCGTTTCAATTCATTTCAATGATTTCATTTCAATGCAAAGCCTCTACCCGGTGAACAAAAACTTGTTCAAAGTCCGAAGTAAAGACGCTAAAACAACATAAGTATGTTGTTATAGCATCTTTGCTGCGGACTTTGAACACATTTTTGCCCAATGTGTACTTTATATTATAACCAACGCTCGTGATGAAAATAAAGAAGCTTTGTAACTAAGTTTACAAATTATAACCATTTAATTGCTATTAGTTGACCTATAGTATACTTTTCAGATGATACTCTGTAACTGTCTATTAAAATTGCATAAATCTGTAAGTTAATACTTCGCAACTGTACTAAACCTCGTTGCTAATCTTCTGTTTAAGAGAAATTTCAATATATTGAAACACTGCGAGACATATTAAGTAACAGAATATATCGGCTGTATGCTTTATTGATTGATTAAGTTACTATAGCACTTGTTGTGGTGTGATTTAACTTAGGGTGAGAAGACGAAGAAGTAACACCCTCACAGGTAACATTTTTTTATTCATATTTATATATTTATTGCTTAAATATTTTCTCTTGTGGTTAGGGTTCCTTTTTGTGGTTTTGGGACATTGTTTATGAGGAAAGAAAATAAGTAAAAATCCAATGTCCTGGTCAAACTATTGTGGGTTTTCAACTCAGTCATTTGAGTTGAAATTGCGGAGTAAATAATAGTGCAATAGCCAACTCGGTTGCTTTTGAATAATTTAACATTAGTGGACACCTGCAACAAAAGAATATACCCTCCAGACACTAGATGCCACATCAACTTTGAAAAACGTCGTTTTGTGACGTCTAGACAGCAGTGCTAATTTGAGCGGACCGGTATATTATGAAGATGGTTCTTTAGCTCAAAAGCAAATTAATGGGAATGTTGGTAGCAATGAGTAAATAACTCTTTCTGTATATTCACGATACGTAGTTTATTTATTCATTTATGTAGCTACCTAGTTGTTTATTTTTCATTTTTTTATTTACTTATTTATTTATTCGTTATTATTATTGTTACTTCTTTTTTTCTTTTTTTGCACTGCAGTGCACAAAAAGGAAGATATTGCATTGCACCAAGTTCTACTTTGAGCAGCCAACGCCTCGTTTTCATGTATTTGTGAATAGGTCTATACTTTAAATATATTTTCGTCTGCGTACATGTCGTATGAATGGCATAAAGTAATTGTCGTATGAATGGCACGCGACTTTATCTTTATTTAGCCGAATTTATTAGCCTCTCCCTTTTCTAACGTCTGTAAAGAACTCATTCATATGTTATCGATAAGACAATTATCAATATTTTAACTTTTATGAAAATGTCAACCTGGTAAGGTAATCTGACATTGAATCGTACTAAAAATCATAAATGAATTTACGAAATGAAGGGTCATAAGATGGTGCGTAAGATAAAGTCGTTATCCTGGCGTCATGGCACGGCTAATTAACGTCATTTCGACCTAATGACGTTAAAGCAACGTCTGTTCAATGTTGATTAGGTGTTTCGTGCCACTCTAGGTAAAATTTGATCCCGATGGGCGGCTTTTAACCAGTTTTTGCCCAATGGGATGGTTTGTACGGTGGAATATCTATAAGACATGCTGATTTCTTAAAAAAACTCTTACGATGAACTTTCTATACTTCATAAGACGGCCACTTCTTGTGTGCGTGATATAAATGATCCCAGCTAAAAGACATTTGATATGCGGACAGCCATAAAAATGACACTTTTTTGCAATAAAAAATATTTAGCATAACAAACGTTTTTATTCACTTTACAACACATATGTTTGCATTCTACACATATGACGCTACTGCACGAATAAAAATATTTCGGAATATTATTTGTTGTTTGTGGAAATAAATAAAGTTATTTTCGGTTGAAGAAGGAATTAGAAAATACTTTGCATTATAATAATCATCGTAGACAGAGTTCTACTTTCAACTCCCATTTCTTGCACGCCCATTTACAGTTTCAAAAAATACTTTTGAAGCCAGTGTTGTTGAACGAAAAAACGAAAAAAGCGTATTTGGTAAGCAGTGTTGCTTGTCTTGTACCCAGTACCCAAGAACGCGCATAAAAACTGATGTTGTCTGAAATAGTATAGGGATCGTCTCAAAAATAAAATCTACTTAGAAGAGTGCTGAGTCAATGATCTTGCAATGGATTGATTTCTTCATACCGAAGAAACCAATCCATTGCAAACTCATGGACCTAACACACTTCTGTACAGATTTATTTTTGTTGAATTTTGTCAATTTTAGTTGATTTAACCCTAACAAAAAAGT
>JAULBZ010008545.1:0-10637 GCA_032360805.1 Neoturris breviconis | reverse complement strand
CTTCACGGTTTTCTTTCATCGAAAACAGGCACAAAAGTGCAACTCACATTTGGCGGTGGGTAACGAGAAAGTTTTTACCCAGTTGCTGATAACGTACTTGTCATTTTCTTGTTTATGTAATTATGTATTTATTATACGATGTACTGCGCTCCAGATCCGATCCGACCAATATACCAATACACTCCATGCATGTAGTTTTATATTCTGGATATTGTTAGGTAGATGTAAAAAGAACTTGTGTTAAAGTAATGTTAGTGTTACGAAACTTGGTGAAGTTACTTAAAATCACAAAATAAATAATTTTGATAAGTTTAGTCATGTGAATAATCCGTTTTCCCTGAACTTTCCGATTTTTACAGAATTGATGTTTTTTTTAGAATTTCGGATTAGAATTTTGATATTTTCCAACATTTTCACTAAAACCCCGAAAATTGTGTGAAAGAAAATTTAAATACCTACCAAAAAATGGAAACAGAATGTAATAGCTCATGTAGAACTCTTTTAATCAAAATTCTAAGAAAGTTTTTAAAGAAAACGAGCCATTTATAATTAATTGTGATGACGGTCATTAGAAAAATGCTTACTTCAGCAAAAAATATTTGATACCATTTTGTTCCTTTTGTGACTATAACTCTGCAAAATTTCATTTCTGTCCTATTAGCTGTTAAAAGGTTATAGAGGGAGGGGGGCGGAATCCACCCCCTAGCTTTAAGGTGCCCCAAAAAGCCCAGCATATATAAGGTTAAATAAGGCAATGCTCCGTGTATCAGGTTTTTGAGGCTTAGAGTCGGCTATGTTTGAGTAAATCGCACCATAATTCATAATTTAAATATAAATATTATATTTTCTAAGACAATTTAGAATATCGGAACCCAGTTGGCAAAAACCTGTTCAAAGTCAGCAATAACGTTAGAACAACGTTCTGTGGACATTATTCTAACGTTATTGTGCTGGCATTTAACAGATTTTTGCCGGCTGGGAATATTTTGCAAAACACCAAATATAATGCCGTGGACAAAAACCTGTTCAAAGTCAGCAGAAAAGACGCTAAAACGACGTCGAACAACGTTTTTCAAGCGTCTTTACTAGGGACTTTGAACAAGTTTTTGCCCGCATGGAAGCTTGTATATAATACTAATGTCATTAATAATTGATACATTATGTCACATTGTAAATGTAAAATAACAACCCAGTGGGTAAAAACTTGTTCAAAGTCCGCAGTAAAGACGCTAGTACAATTTTTTCAACGTTGTTTTAGCGTCTTTACTGCTGACTTTGAACAAGTGTTTTTGATGAATATTATTTAATTATGAATTTATTCAACTATCTTATGTATTTGATAACGAACCCGAACGTTTATTTGACAAGGAACGAGGGGTGGTATTCGAGAGAGAGAGAGGGCTTATTTCAAATCAGTAATCATGTAACGGTAGTAACGTGTAATATTTCTAGCTTGTAATATATCTAAAATGCATAATAGAAAACATCTACTTAAATGTCAATAAACTTTCTCGATTTGTACGGCTTTTAGGCAAATCCGCGAAAGTTTATTCCTGCGAATGTTTCTTAGATGGTCCAACCTTAAAAGTTTATTCTCGTGAAATTTTTTTAAGTTTTCCAATTACACATGTTCTAAAGTAGCAACCGAAGAAGTGAAAAACATTTTAAGACATATACATCGTTGCTTTTATATTTTTAAATAATCATGTTATTGCAAAAATAATTAATTTTCTGCTTCTTTTATCCCCTTCCGCGATAGTTAGGCCTGCGAAATGTTTTGAAATAGTTCAACCTCGAAAATTTCTGACATTAAGGTATTGTAGTATACATGAGTAACAATTACATTCTTCGTGAAAATCGTATAACCTCCTTAGGGGCCTATTCGAGGAGGGGTTTATTTGACAAATTTTAAAATGTTCTAATTCGAGTGGCGAGATCTTATTCAAAAAGGGGAGATGGCTTAACCGAATATTTACGGTTTAAAGAATTACAAAAGTAGACTAAGCAAGAAAATATTTTTACTCATCTCAATTCATCTCAATTTTCAAACGTATCGACACAATATATGTTTGAACGTAAAATATATTTCCATTCATCTCCCTTTTTCAATGCTATAGCTACATGACTTACTGACACAAGCTAACAAATAATAATATTATTCATTTGACTTACCAATTCTATGTATAGCTACATTTCAACTGATTATCATTCAAATCGGTTTTAACAAAAAAAATGAAGTTGTGGGTATACCGAGCGTTGATTTATTTTTTATTTGAAAAGACAATAATCTGTGAAGTATACTTTGCATCTGTTGAGACCATACAAGAGCATAATATTAAACAGATTATTAATCAACACACAGAAGCTAGTTGCATTCTGCACTGTCAAAAAGATAACACATGTTCAAGAATTGCGTATCAGAGACACAAGGAAGAAGCTTTTGGAAATTGTTTGATACTCGTACCGCAGAATGAAATTGAACTGTCGAGAGCGAAAGCAAAACATATAGATGTTATAATATATGCAAAGGTAAAATTATAAATTTTATAAAAGACAAATACTAAAAGGTTAGGTTTAGATAAATTATGTAACATTGTTGCCAATTTTTTCCAAATAGGTATATGATTTTCCCATGATATCAGAAAATGATTTTAAAATAGAATTTGCGAATTAAAACTAAGTACATAGTTTAGAATTTATCGGCGAAATGGATCCAAATCGATTTTGTAACGCCCAATCAATTTGTAAAAACTTGTTCAAAAGTCTGCAGTAAAGACGCAAAAACAACGCTGTAGCCATATCAATTGGGCAAAAAGTGGTTCATATTCCGCAGAAAAGACGTTAAACGTAGCACGTCGTTGTTCTAGCGTCTTTGCTGCTGGATTTGAACAGGTTTTTTTGCCCACTGGAATGGTTACGAACTTCTCATACTCTAAATATCGCTATCATTACCCCCTGAAAATATGAAAAACAAGAGATTCTGACCGTTGCAATTTTGTACATGTGGGTGTTTGTCAGAGGATATTAACAATGTTTTTATTGTGTTTTTGCAAATTAAGAAAATATCACTGCGGATATGTTAACTCTATTTTACACGGTGTATTTGGTGAATATATATTACATGGGAGAGGGGCCAACATGCTATAACCCCTTAAATTTTGACATATAAATATGCTAAAAGGTCTCAATGATGCTCAATTATAGTGTATTAGATGTATAAGTACTTTCTATAGAATTAACTGATGTTAGGGTGTTACAATCAAAAACCTCCGTTTAAAATAAAACAGCCCATTTTTTTTGACTACTGGGATACCTTTATAACGGCGTAAAAGACTACTAAATACGGCTTTGTATATTGTCATATATGGAAGGTGTATTGCTATATATGGACTGTGTATGGCTATATATGAACTGTACCATAAATAATCTTTAGAAACCATGTGCTCGAAAACCATGTAAACCATTTGGATATTGTATCGAAACGAATGGAGGCACAACATATGAGTGTCGAGGTAACCATTTTATACTTTTATAATAATCAAGAACAACGTTTTCAACGTCTTTACTGTACACAGTAATGACGCTAGAACAACGTTCTCAACGTCTTTACCGTAGACTTTGAACAAATCTTTGCCCACTGGGTAAGATATAGTACCTTTTTTATTTTTTAACAAACACTTTGATGTTCCATTGTTTCCTTGCTGAAGTCAGCAATATTGCTATTAAAAACTTTATCATCTCTACGTTTTTGAGCGTACTAAAGCTGAGATCAGTTTTGAGATGTTCACTGCCTAATCCTATGTTTGGGAGGGAGGCATAAATTGCCTCCCCTGCGAATTGTTTTAATGACTCCTGCTCTGCTTGAGATTAAATTTCCCAAATTTTCAGACTATTCCTAGATTTTATTTAAGACTATTTTGGAAATGTTTTTTTGGCAACTAAGGTCTTATTTGGCAGAGGCGCTTATTAAAGGGAGTCGCTTATTAAATTTTTGAGGTTATAATGTGGGCGCTTATTAAAAGAGCGCTTAACTCTAGTATAACCGGGGGAGGGGGGAGGTAACCGTTTATGCTATGCTATGCAGTTGAAACTTTGGGACTTTTAATATTTTTTTATTACGGATAATTTGGCGAAAAAAAATCTGAATAAATTATGCCGAATGTGAGTTATGAGTACATTCTAAGATATGTAAGTACCTTGTTTTTGACAACCTTTTTTTTGCTAATTTGCTATAAATTGCACAGAAATCATTGTCTGTATATAGTTTTTCACTCTTAGATTTCAAAAAACAACTTCCTTTCATTATAAATTAATTTTGAAATTATAGTGGTCGATGAAGATAATGTTGTAAATAAAAAACGACACGTTCATGTAGACAAATACATGTTTTTATTTGTGAGCTTTCGCTCGCTTCAAGCGAGCATGATCACACTGATTTTTTTATAGTTTTGTTAGAGTTTATAAGTAAAAATATTACAATAAAGTCATTAATTAAAACAACGGAAAAAAATGAAAAATGGCGTGTTTAAATTAAAAAAGCTCTAAGGGCATAGATTTGATAGACCTATTGAGAATAGAACGATCACGCTCAATTAAAAGACTCTCCATCAACGTGAGTTTAAAATCGTTGGACTCTTGTGATATCACAGAAAAGTTATCAAAATGTGCATGAGAGCAGGTAGACGATGTTAAAAGATGATCGAATATGACAGTAGTCTGGTGACTAAGTTTAACAGGCTTTCCAGTTAAAGCTGAAATACCAAGGTGCTCGGACATACGTACTTACTTATTTAGGATAGTGAATTTAATCCTTTCGCGTAACTTTATCATAATCATTGTTTTTCACTGGTCTTCAAAGTTCATAAGGTACAATAACTTTTAAAGATTCCTCAAATAATTATTTTCTAACTGACCACAGAAAAAAGTGTCGACATGATTTTCATACATTTTTTAAAATCCCAAAGCATGCGAAAGAATAATTATAGTACAGTACAATATATACCTAAACCTGAAAACAGATTTGGAAGATCTTTTTCAGAGCTCTCTTCATTGCGATCAGGGTGCTAGGCATATATTTTAGGAAAACTACTCTTTTGTGACAAATTGGGAAGAAGTTATGATAAGCTAGAGGAAAACAATAGAAAAATGCAGGAATCATTGAAATTGGGAAATTTTATTATCATTTTCCATTAGGAAAACCCCTTAACGCTGTTTGTTAGCCCCTAGCTTTACACCCTAGCAGTTTAATTTATTACTAATTGTGATGACATTCAAATTTGTTCTTTTTGTGATAGAGTATAGGGCAGCCTTTACATGGACCCCTAAATGATGAGTTTTACCCTAAACGATCTTGCATTTGATTGGTTTCTTCGCACAAAGAAAAAAGGCGAAGAATTACTCAAAAATCCCTTTGTAACTTTGCTCTTATTTCAAATATTGCTAAACTTAGTCAAACAATAACACAATTGAACAGAAATGTTTTACAGGACCAATACGTCATTGTTTTTTAGTTCAAAGTTCAAAATGCAGAAGCATAACATAATTTTAAAATAATTATGTGAGGATAATTTTTTTTTGTGCATTACAGTATCAAACTTATCCTAAAATGGTTTTTACATTCTTTGTTGATTGAACAGCTATGCAGGTACACTGCAAAGAATATTCAATAAATAACATTAACACAACTTTCATGGAGTGAGGCAGAAATGTCAAAGATAGAAGAGGCTAATGATCGGAGCAATCAATGCACAGCAACTTTAAGTAACAATCTGAGATACTCAAGATATAAAGCATAATCAACCATAGATTGTTAAACTTATAATTTTACCTTCTTTCGTACCATCTGAACTTTGTTTATTTTTCCTCCGCATTCTTTGACTTTTTTTCCGATTTTGTAACGTATGATCAAAGTCATAATATGTTTTGAAGTGAAGATATTTGAGTAATTGAACCTTTTTTTACGTTTATTTCCTACTAGACCACGATCCGAGTCCTCCGTTTGTTTCATCTCGTGGTGCACCTCTCCAAACTAAATGAAACTCACCAAAAAGTAAGGTTAAATGTTGTACATTCTAAATCAAAAAAGTTCCCAAGTTTTCCAGCTGCAGTTTTTGAAAAATAACCCAATTTACTTTGCCAAAATACACGTTTGGCGCCACCTTCGATTTTCTAACGGGTCTGTTGGTGTGTTGAGATGTATATTGCGGAATGGCATAACTCGCTTTCAGTATTGGCTAAAATTGCGTTCGGTAAATTAACTTCTTATATGTGAACACTTCGTCGCGTAGAATCAACCAACATTATAAGCTACCATTTTTTATTTTTTGTGGTTTTAAATTGCATTGCAATGTAATCTTCCACGTGAAAATGCAGTGTAATTTGTGATTTTTGACGGAAATTGTTATTTTAAGGGCAAATTACTTAAAAACGGATATAGAAAAGTATTTTGCTGACAACAGATTTTTAAAGAACTCGTTAAGATGTATTCAAGAACATAAATATGTTGTGTATTGTGTTATTCTTGCCCTGTGCAAATGCTTCTTGAAGTTGGAAAAAACTCCCCTCAAGGGGTGCAGAAACAAACAAAAAATAAATCAACTTTGATTGCAGAAATAAAAAATTGTAAAGCACTTTTTCTATTGCTAACAACTGAAAATGAAACCTGAACCTATTTGGAATCTTACATACCAAAAAAATAATGCAAATGCACCGTCTTCAAAAGCTCTGTATTCTCACTTTTTTTAGAAATGTATTAAATTTTAACTTTAATCATATCTAGAGAAGCTTTGCCTTCGTGTTGATTTTTTCTGCGAATAAAATGTGCATACTAGGTGAATCGAATCTATACGTTCAAAAGACCTTAGGCATGCTCAGGGGGTGAAACTAATACAAATTTATATGTCTTTCAATGTGTATTAGACTTATGATTTATAACGTAGTCGTGATTAGCTCCATTATTGTCATAAGTATTGATTCTTTACAAAGTAACTTATTTTACTATACTTATGTTCTTTTTCTGTCCTTATAAAGCTTACAAATCTTATGTGCTTTACACCTTGTTGGAAATAATTTATTCACAAATCGAACGGAATCATTAACTAGGTACTTAGATCTCAAAGAAATTTATCAGGAGATCAAAATATTTAAGATCTGGTAGCGAAATGATTCGATCCGTAATTCGAACAATGAGAACATCGGAACTACGTATCAAAATGATTCTATCAACCGCAATTCATACGGCGAGATATTCACACAAAACTACTTTTCTTATTGTTGTTTAAAAGTAGGGAATTGCATTGCAATGTGATCTTCCACATGAACATGCAGTGTAATTAAAATGTCGCTCTTTATGAAGTGATAAATATTGAATATTAACTGTAACCATCCGAAAAAACATTAAAGAGATTAATCAACCAGTTGATACAGTTTTCCCCTCCCGTAGCTCAGGTTTTTATTGAAAAACAACAATTAAATTTAGACCTGACCCTCAAGCCTCCACTCAAATTGATGCAACATGGAATCTTCTTAACTTTACAATATTGCCATAAATATTCATTCATAAGGTAAATTATCGTTTCTGTGGAAATGGGGAAATCGATAATGCACGATAACGCACGATAGACACGATAACGTGATATTTAATTCATCTCTAAAAACTGCAGGTGGAAAGTTTGGGAACTTTTCGGATTATGAATCAGTTAACTCCAACACGCGTATTTCAAGAAAAGAAGTTAGTTCGGAGAGGTACACCACAAGAAGTGTTTTCTAGAGCATTTTTCTTGTTGTGGATCGTGGTCTATACCTACTTAATTGATACTTATTATGCTGAACATGAGCACCAGTACAAAGTTGTACAATTTTAAATTTTTTACCAAAAAATAAATATTTCAAAGCATTTCTAAACCACCATTTCTTTGTCACATTTGTTACCTGGTTAACCCTATTCTGCTACACTTTCTTCAAAAAATGTATTATTATGACTGACAGGATTGTGGTATTTCAAATACTCTCCCTTGTGTAATTGTAGACTGCATAAAATCCGGAAATGTTTTTTAGGTCAAACCCTTACAAAACTTGGACATAATAAATGGAACAGGGTGGTGTTTTCAAACGCATATAAAATCCAAACATAATAAATAGAAATGGGTGGTATTTTTTTATCAAAACAGGAATTTACTCCTCTACAATTAGGCATGGAAGAGAATCTTCCAATTGGAACATCATGGTGGCAAATATGTTGTTAACCCTGATGTGATATGGAGCACTTATTACTGATGACCACTGTTTCCACAGTAATCATCATAAAATTCTTTAGAAGCACCTACACATCGATTTATTGCAAGATAATTATCAGAAAAATAAAACAATTCTTAATTTTTCACTCTTGTCTCAGAATGACATCATTACCCTCTATTCCATTTAGAATTTTGAAAAAATTGGGGAAAAAACTAAGTCAGAAAACACGTTTTTGTTTATGGTTCTAAGGTTATTAAAATTACATACCTTCTTCTTTCTTTTAGCAGGAGTGAATAACTTAGCTGCATTTTCTTTTCCGGATTCAATGTTTTCATCCTCACTGTATGATTGATCCATTAATTCTTGACTAGTATACTCATTCAACCATGCTTGTTCAAGAGAAATCAGTTCGGGCATATCAACTAGAACAAGAAAATAAGTTAGTGTTTTGGAGCTCTGGAATCTTCATAGGTTTTAGGGGCTTCCAAAAATTCAATTTGGCCCCCTTAGCAGCATTTTGTGTGGCGTTTTATCAGTATTCATCGTTGGTTCGCATATTGGTATTTATTTGAACATCAGACAGAACACTACTCTCTCCCCCCATGCCTAATTGTAGGGGGAGAGGGGGTAAGTTCCTGATTTGGAAAAAAACACCCCCCCCCCCCATTTCCATTTATTAGGAACAGGTTTTATAAGGGTTTGACCTGGAAAAAAATCGCACACCGCTTTAAGAATTAGCAAGATAGGTGAGCATGAAGTGCGATAAACAGCTTTTCAAGTTCTGATATCCAGATTATTCCCGATTTTACGTTATAGCTGGGTTAGATCTCTGAGAAACGTGCGACTTCAGTCTATATAACTGACTGAAACTTTTGCTAAATTAGACTGGACGCGTACGTTTCTTAGAGAGCTACCACAGCTATTCATATGGGGGATAATCGGGAATTCGGAACTCACTCACCTATCGGGCCTTTTTGCTTTCATCCCATAGTCCGTTCCATAGTCACTTGTGCGAGCGAACACTTGTGACTATGGTTCCAGAGGTTTTTATTCTAAATCATTTTCTTAGGAGGATTTTTGCATTAAGTGAAATATTCGCTAAGTAAAACTATTTTGCTATCCTGCTTGAGGGTTTCACTTATCGGTAGTATACCGTAGAAAGATAACAACCAGATATACTTACTTCGAAAATGAATCACTTTTGCTTCCTGATCTACAAGCAGTTTTCCAACAGGCCATGCTATCGTAACCATATCTCCTTCACTGATTATCGTAATCCTCTATGCAGTTTGTTTTTTACCCTAGCTACAGTCTTATCCTCAGTAAAAAATCGTCTACATTTATATATGCAAATCCAAATTAACACTCGTTCCCACTTTCAGTGTGTAGGGATCAGATAAAAAAGCTTATGCGATACAACTAATTAGCGCATAAGCGTGTTAACGAATACTTATTATCGACAGACCACACAGCTAAGCTATTAATGATGGAAACAATTTAGCAGACTATTTTGTCATTAATTGTTTCACACCTACTTTCGGTGTATGGATTAGATAAAAAGCTTCCGCAATACAACTAATTACTCCATGTAGTTATGACATGAAATTTTCTGGTGCATAGTTATGCTACAACCTTGCAAAGTGTTTCTTGGTTTTTTAAATCGGTAGTATTGGCAGTTTACCATTTCAAGCGTGAAAAAGTCATTTTCATAAAAACAGGGCTAAAATAAGAAGTTTTGTAAAATCCGGGGGTAATGAAAAAGTACAAAATGAGAAAATATACCTCCTGAAAGGCAACTTTGTCACGCCAGAAACGTTATACTAGGTGATGGCCATCTCAACCACGTATAAAGTTTTCACATAACCATGCACTTCTGCATGTTGAAATTATTTAACCCCCGGTTCCCACTTTTTCTTGGATTTAAATGATTTATAGGCCAAATCGAAGTTGGAAAAATACAAAAGAAGTAGAGCAAAATTTGTTGCACTATTTCCAATCAGAATAAGCCTCTTAGAAGCAAATACAAAGTTTGAAAAGACCGATTAAATTTAGACCTGACCCTCATCTTAAAATGTTTAATGGCGTATTCTGGAGAAAATCTGGAGGAAAAACATGTGCCAAAAAAAATTGGACATTTTTCTGTATTGATTTTTAAAAAAACATTTAGAGGTTGCTAATACCTCCTTATAAATCAAGAAAACATAACTGCGTTGAGTAGCACATAAACGTGTTCATGAATACTTATTATCGACTGACCACATAGCTGACCACATAGCTAGCAATATAGCCTAAATACGTTTTATTAAAGGAGCACTCTCCCGCTACGGTCCGTGTTTGTTTACATTCGATTTTTGAAAAGCAAAACCGATAAAAAAGCCACGCATTTTATCTAACATGGTCAC
>JAULBZ010008544.1:0-10639 GCA_032360805.1 Neoturris breviconis | reverse complement strand
TTTCTTTCTTTAGAAATTTGGCGGGAATTTAATTTGGCGGATGACGAAAATTGTTTAATTTGGCGGGAATTAAATTTTGCGGATGACGATTATTTTTAAATTTGGCGGGAACTTAATTTAGCGGTTTTGGGCAAAAACCGCCAAATCCGCCAAATTTTCTTCCCGCCAAAATTTCTTCCCTTAAGGTATTATAAATATAAAGGAAGACCTCCTTTGAGTTAGAGTAACTAAGTACTCATTAACAATTTATTAACAATTAACAATATATATATTTTTTTATACCTATAATTTTATACTTAAAATAGTTTTAAAGCTGGTCTTAATACAGTTTGCACCACGAAAACACCACACATACATTTGCCCCTTATTTGCTACACTATTTGGCAAAATGCAACCTAGAAATATAATTAGCGCCATTAATATTGCTTTAGCTGATTCTTTTGATTTCCTTTGGTTTAATATTTCTGTGTGTTTGTGTGTATACTTGTATGTGTGCTTCGTGTGTTTCTTTGTTTATATGGACTTTGGTTAACAACAGTTGATTAGTGTTGTGAGGGGAGCTGGAACAAGAAAGTATATTACTTTTCAACCCCCGAAATACTTTGTTCCAGTAGGTGACTGATGAACCTTTTAAGATAGTCCTCTGTATTCTTTGTTGTTGTTTTATGTGGATGTTTAGCATTATTTATATTCTATTTTTATACTACTTTTATACTATTTTTATACTTTTCATACCATTTTATACTTCTTTTCCTAAAACAATTTTTGTAACTCTAGCGTACAACGATATTTCGATATATTGAGTATATACTATATTCCACATCTCATTTTTAGGAAAAACTAGGAGAGATGGAAACAGAAGAAAAAAGACTTCTACAGGAAAATGAAATAAGAAAAACATCGTTGGCTACTAAATTAGCTGTAATAAAAAGTAAGGAAGAAGTCAGACTTGCTCGAGAAGCTCGAGTACCAGACGAACCTAACTTATCTGATGATGAGTGTGTTGTAATTTATGTCCAACATATTTGTGAAGACATTGGCAAAATCAGTCACTTGTTTCGCTCTGGTGAGACAACACAGTGTATTTACGACTGGGTTGGAAGTCTGCAGCTTGACCCTGTACATTTTCGACTGTATGCTTATCCCAACTTACTTGCCACTGCAGAGGAAAATGTTGTCAAATATGGTGGATCAGTGCTAAGAATGGTTGAGGTTGATGCATCTGAAAATAACACATCTGTGGTAATGTTTAAAGGACATCATTATGTTGCTCCTGACCTTATAGCAGTCAAGGAACAAGTTGATGATAAGAGGTTAGAAATAATGAAAAGTAAAATTAGTCCTGTTACTAAGACACTTTTACTCAACAGATCTGATGTTTTCGCACAGTTAATGGATTTATACAAGGATCAAACATTGCCAAACCTATCCCTGATCGTGAAATTTGAGGGGGAAGATGCAAGCGGTGATGGTATAGCTAGAGAAGCTTATTCCATATTCATTGAGGAACTCCTGTTAAAAGCTTTTGATGGTAAAACACAGTTTGCTCCTATCTTACAGCCCGAATTTTCTATTGATGAATTTGAAATTGTTGGAAGAGTTCTCTACCATTTCTTCGTCTTCTATGGTTTGTTCCCAGTTGTATTTTCTGAAGCCTCATTGGCACATGCATTCACTGGAAACTGTAATACAGATATTTTGCTTCAGTCCTTTTTTTCATACATATCCAATAGTGAAGCCGCCATCTTAAATGATACATTGTTTCGAGGTGCATTCGATACCACTAAATTGATTTCTGTTTTATCCAAATATGGGATAACGTCATACCCAACCAAATTAAACATAAGGGAGCTTGTTTTAAAAGCGGCAAAGTCAGAACTGTTCGTGAAACCTCAGACAGCTTTGACTGCTATCAGCAATGGGTTTGGTGATTTTTTCCAATCCTTACCAAAAGGTTCTGTATCGTCTATCTACAACTTCTCATTACCAACCTGTGAAAAGGTTCTGGAATATATTTCATTTCCATATCCGCTGGATAAAGAGGAAGAAAATACAATGGACTATTTCAGAAGAATTATTGAAGAAGCCACCTTTGAAGAGTTGACGCAAGTTCTTCGTTTTGCAACCGGTTCATCGTTTATACTTCCAGGTATATCCATTGCAATAAAATTCGCAATAATGAGTGAGTTAGAAGCACGCCCTACAGCCAAAACATGCATCAAGACTTTGATTCTGCCCAAAAACTTTGCAACATTTTTCAGATTTAAGCAAAACTTGTTGCATTATTTGAGCTTAACAGAATATTGGAGCATGGAAGATTAAGTTGATTTGTATACGTTTAGATAGTGAACCATTTGTAGTTAATTGTTCCTTTATTCATATTGTTGCGTCAGGCACTTGTATTAAAAAAACGTGCTTTCTACTTTAGCACATTTCTTTTTACTTCTATATTATTTTAAAGGAACTAATTTTTGCAGGGTTTTAATTTCGTGCGGCTAGATATAGCATTTTTACACTATTTTGCATTACAGCAATTTCAGCATTTATCGCTGTTTTTTTCAGTTATATGTTTCGTCCAAAAATTCTGGACAGTTATTGATTTCGCAAAAAAAGACTAATTCCCACGATGATAAATTTAATTCCCGCGAAATTTAGTTCCCTTGATGTAGTGCTTTCCCTTAGTGGAACTATCAATGTGTCATGACATTACCTGAAAGCACAAATTCACACAAGGAAAAATAATTAACTATGACATGGTGCATTCTTTGTTTTTTGATTTTGTATCTCAATCTCTCTAAGGCATTCTGTTAAACGTTTGTAACCTAATCTTTCCAATGAATCGTAACATTTTATTGTCAAAAATCTGTTCAGAGTCATTATTAAAAAAATTGTTTGATTTGATTAATAATCTTTGCAAAATTTTATTTCCAAGTGTGCTTCTTTAGTTATCCTAAGGGCTTGTAAACGAGTTACAGTTAGGATTTGCTACCGGACAGACTTTGCTAGCCCGATTTTAGAATAAGAATTTGGTTTGTGAAGAGCACTTTTATATTTTATTTTTTATTTATTTCACTTATCAAAAAGAAAATATAACCTTCATGGTTATTCTATTTTATTTTATTGTTAACATTATACCTCATATTTTTATTGTTTAGTTTATTTCGTGTAATTCGGTGGTTTATTTCTGCCATATACATAATATTCAATAATACTATTTCTATCCTAGGACTATACAGAGAACGATATAGAACAATCTAGAATATGCTACAAGGTATATAACGCCCCCTGGAGAGTACTATGTCGTTCTACGTCCAGTAGTTTTGTTAATAAAATGTGACATCAGAAATGAGCCACTGCGACATGGATTATATTTTAATACGATTTTGGTCAACCGTCCATTTACACGTTTACTTTTTTTTATTTTTTCAGCGAAACTTGTAACTTTTGAAACCCTGGTAATTCACGGCGGTATTTACATGTGGAGGTGTGTCTTTGAATGTGATAACCAGCCAAAGGGACGTAAGCGTCCTTTTTTTATACTCAAATACTTTGCAGACAAATGTTGCCGTGAATTACAAGGTTTCTTTAGATGAGCCATGTTTTGCATTCTTCTGTTTTTATTTTTTTGACGGATAGACCTGTCTGTCTTCAAATAGACATCTTTCATTCTCAGACATTATTCATTTTTCTTGTTACGTTTTTATTTTTGACAACCTGTTAGAGAAATGCATCAGTCGCAAAGAGTTTTAACGTAAATATTAAGCCGTTTTATCCGGCAAATATTTTACAAATTAATTGGTTCCAGTATAGAATTGATTGCTTAAGTAGAACACCGACTTAAGTCCGTAAATTCTTGGTACGGAGTATTTTGTTTTATATTTTAGTTTTTGTTTTGTTATGGAGTACTTATTTTACCAACTATAGTTATGTTTCCGCAAATGATAACTAAGTATTTTTTTATTTGACCTTCCCTATTTCTTGATGAGTCATTAATATCGTACTTTCCCAAGGGTAATTGCAGGGGGTAGTTTAGACATAATCATTTAGAAAAAATTCTAAATAGGCTGGGTATAGGGGATGAGGTATCTAAAAGTGTTTGTCTTGCATAGCTATGAACAAACATATAATCTACCTTTCGAAGAAACAAATGCGGAATTAATGAATGCGAATTTGCAACTAAAAACCTATGAATATGTAGTTGTTATACGCCATATTGTTATGTTGTTATGCATATTTCAAAAGTTTAGAATTATTGCGAGAAGAGCCTTTTGCGGATGAGCGATGTAAAAAAATTTCGAAATTTATATTTGCATTTGAAGAGTAGCTAGCGTGAAAACATTGTAGAATAAACACTTTTGCGTTTCATGCTCTGAAAGATAAAAATGCAGATTTTTTTTGCGGTCAAATAAAGTTTAGCATACCCATAATTAAAGGATTCCCGTTTCTTTGCTTCCTTCATTCGTTTTCTTTCTTTACGTTATAATCTGTTGTTTGAGATTTTAGTAGTTTACATTGTAAAATATTTAAAATGTCAACATCAGATTATCGAAAATAAAAAAGAAATTGAAAACAAGATCAAAGCTTAGTATACTTAAACCAGAGAAATACGGAATATATGGTATTTATAGGATACATTAAAGAAAATGAAGAAACTTAAGATTCTAAAACATCTTAGGAATTATCTGCCTCCAATCTCCCAGAAAAATCTTTGAAACAAGTGAAATTTGAGCAAAAATATGGAATTTCAACTAAGACGGAAAGCCTTAAAATCTTCTGAAGTGAAGCAGCGCAGTGAAATTTAAGTACTAGGCTGCTAGAAACAACAAAACTTGTCAAGTTTGCAAAAAAGACCTAAGTCTTAAGTCTACGCGATAAATCTCTCGGGTATTCGAAAGGTCATTTTAATTAGTTACCTACTTGTGGTGTATATTGCTGGTTGAAATTTGTAATTTGTGTCATATTTTATTTGCTCCTTAAATTTTCGCTCGTAAGGGTTTTTTTGCGCATTAAAGACGAAAAACGGTTGGAGGAAACAGGTGCGTAAATATGAGGAGTGCGAACAATGGAAGGAATAAGGTATTACATATCAAGGATTACGAAAATGTTGGTTATCTGAGTTCCGCCAAATTCAGTACGAATCATATAATCTTTTGTAGAGGCGGATCTCCACTAGGCGAATTTGTTACTCCTCTCTTACACTAAGTTAAGATAAACAAAGTAATTTGCATTTTTGAAAAAAGAAAGAAAGAAAATAAATTTTGTGAATATTTATTTTTTCAAATTGTACAAACAAGCTTTTTTTCGCGAGCATTTAATTTCACGAATTTGTAGCAAATTTGTAAAATTCGCGAAACTTTTTGTTTCAAATTTTGCAAAAAGGTAGCAAACATCAAACCATTCTTTCATACTTCGACGTCATCATTATTGTTGATTGTGTCCGCCGTGAGAAATATGGATTGCACCGCATCCATTTCCCTAGTAGTCATACCAAAAACAAAAGAGAAAGATTTGATGCGCACGATGTTGAAACGACAAAAATTATTTACATTTCTTTTACTTTTAAAACCTATGTAGAACATCACTTTTGGAAATAATTCGTAACTCCCGTCCAGTTTTCCCTTTTAAGGTACCAACCCTTAAGTATGGAAAGATTTCATCAATTAACTGAAGTAAGTAAAATAACAACGTTAATGTGGTCAAGATAAACTTTTAATTACGATTGTGATTACAATCGATTCATTATAAATTTGCGATAATTTGCATAATGGTATTAAATAGAACTCGAGCTTCTTCTGGCTCTTCTGGCATTGTCAATGATTTTACATTCATTACTTCATGTGCCAATTCAATAAAATCGTCCGTACACCCATGATTTGACAATTTTGGAATTGTACTTTCTCTTCTCGCAATATCTTGATCAAGATCACTAACTGGAATGACAAAGTTCCGACTGCCTAAAAATATATTTAAACAACATTTAGTGCTTAAGATCTTTTTGGTTTGGCGTAAACTATTAAGTTCCCTAAAATTGTAATTTGATGTGTGAAAACAATGTAGATGCACGGTCAAGCAAGGCACGGTCAAGCAAGAATACTTTTGAGTCTGGGACCGATAAGGCCACGCAGTCACTTATGTATTGCCTTGATAAACAGTTGAAAGAAAAATTGTAGATGTTGTAATGCAATCTTGCACCTAGCGCATTTAATTTCTAAGAAGTATAAACATGGAAAACATAAAAAATTGGTGATGTTTCTAATGTTTCCATTATCACCATATAATACTATCTAGTATCGGACTGAAATGTAGTCAAAATTGTCTCCCATTCCCTTTATTCCGGAGAGCAAGGTTAAGCTAGTTGACAGAAATATTCCTAGTAATCCAGAGATTCTAGTCAGATTTGGCAAGATTGCACCCTCTCTCTCCTGTTAAGTAACTTCAAAGATGACGCCCCCAATATTGGTTATAACTTACCAAATGCTTCAGGTAGTTGATAAATAATTTCAGGCTTCCCACTAGGACACTCTTGAAACGGATGTGGACGGATCCTATGCATATTATGAAGCATCATGACTTCTTCCAAATTTTTCTGCAGTACGTCCGCAAAACAAAACCTCAAGCATTGACTACAACGTTGAACAAAAATAAAAATAAAGAATATGTATGTGGCCTACAGCTAAAGTTACTTTGATGATTCTTCAATCATCAACGCACCATCACGTTCTAAGTCTTCCTGAAACAATACATCATGAAAATAAGGAACAATAAAGGCCGTTTTCCACTTCGGAAAACTTTCCACGGTACGGAAATGGAATACGGAAACGGAACAACAACAGAACAGAAAATTTCCCCTGGAACAACGAAACAAATAATTTTCTTGTTGTTATGACAAAAAACAAAACAATTTTTTTTATTTTTGAAATGTACATAATATTTGATTGGTTAAAAAAATAAAAACATTGTTATTTGTTGCGCAGAAAGTAGAAAATTGTTCACTTGTCCGTAGAACATATTTTCTTCTACGCATGCGCATTTTCCGTTCCATTACGTTCCGCGGAAAGTTTTCTGAAGTGGAAAACGGCCTTAGCGTTTGTGCACTTACCTAGAAAACAAATCACTACTGTCATATTTGCCAATATCTGTCATGTCCTAAAATGATGATTAACGAAAGTAAGTGAAGTGGTTTTTGTAAGACAGTACACGTTAAAATGTTGTAAAGCGCAACTTGATTTACCTTGAACAAATTCATCCAAAATTGTGCATTTCGTTGACGCATTTTGCTCCACCATGCTTCTATACGCTGTAAGCAAATACAAATAGTAAGAACTCGATCTTGGAGATAAGATGGCCAATTTTCAGCCTGGTGATACTTATAAAAAAACCTATTTGTCTTTGTGTTTAAACCTTTGTATAATCCATAATTCCGCGTAAAATTACTTTTGTACTTTGACCTTAACAAACTTTAATAAATCTAGGACTATGTTGGCACTTATCAGATAGATTTAAATTTCTTTCACACGGTTCCTCAACTATTCGATATACTCTGCGGAATGACTTCGTTTCACTCATTTTGGTGAAACGGAATCATTCCGGCTTGGCTAGTTTTGGATTAAGTGTTCACACATGAAAACGGAATGAAGATTGCTCCGAAATAGTTTCTATCTGAGTCTATGACATGATAAGCTATATTATTTCGATATTAAAGAGTGATACATTTAAATATAAATTTGCACGGCGAGGTAGAAAACTTACATTAGCTATTATTAAACAAAAACGTTACAGCCGGTAGCTCTCTGGGAAACGTATGACTCCAGTCTACAGAAATATAGATTTCAAGTATTATCGTTACATTGAAGCGCTCAGTGAAATACATACCAATGGTAGGAAATATGAATTTTGAGTTTTAAGGAAATATATACCTGATTTGACGTAGATTTCCCATACAAAAAGCATTTGTCTGGAGCAGCAAACTCATCTGTGCAATCGCTTCTAAAGAACTTCTGACAGGCCTCTACCTTAATGTTCTCGGTTCCCCTATCTGCTCTTATCCGCATTGATGTTCCTGAAAAAGATGTAATTGTACTTTTATCCATTCGTCTATAACATTCTCGGTGGTACGGAGTATCACATTTTATTTTGACATTCAAAAACTGAATATTTTAGTCTGATTTATATGAAGCGACACCAGCGAAATATACCTGGGCTGGCGAAATCATTTCGTGGAAATTCGCCATTACATTTTCTGTATTTTCGTCAACAAAAAAACTGATCTTACAATCGAACACTGCCTATGGTTATAATCCAAACTACGCATGCCCAGATATATTTCGCTGCTGTCGCTTCATTTGGTTTTTACTTGGAGCATATTTTTGTTGCAAATAATTATTTCCAACTTGTTCGAGAAAAATAGGTTTTACGTAAAAAAACAAATAATAAATTCTGCACGTGCCGTACCATTTATCGTCTTTACGTATTCAAGATAGTAGTGTGCAATCAGTTTTGGGTCGTTATTGGTAGAAGCTACCTCAAGCCACAATATCTTCCGGGAATAGCTGAAAATACAAAAAAATGGCACGAGTCTGATATCTGTGGTACTAATTTCTCGCTATGAAAGTTTAAGTAATTTTCTAATGATGTATTATTGGACTTAATTAGTTTCTTGTAAACTAGATTTTTATCTAAATTTGTACTTAAAGGTTATTTTTATTGTAATAAAGGTTATTTTTAAATCACCCACCCGTCAATGCAGCCGTGAATTGCAAATCCATATGGCTTCAACTTGTCATATCCATCCAAATGCCATACTTCATTAGGACCCTGAAATGTTTTTACAATTTTATGAAAATGCTCAAAATTCCATCAAAATTTTATGTTAGTGCCGCTATTTTTGAAAAGTAAAATCTCTTACCTTACATATGTATCTTCTCCGCTTAAGGCGGTGTCTACTGCGCCTGTCAACGCCCTCCGGGTCTATCTCTTTAAGCATACACCGTACTTTTTCTCTGAAAAAACAAATTTAGAAAAACGACAACTAAAATTATTGCGATAAAATCATGATCTCCCTTACTCCTCCCATAACAAGGAAAGTGGCAAATTTACATATAATATTGTTAGCTGGAGCATTGTTTCTGCTTTTAAATGCAACAAAGGACACTTACTAATAATGGTATTCTTTGCAAAACCACGGCGCGTAAAGAGCAGTGAGAATCAAACTAAGGAATACTTACTGGCTGGTCCGCTGTCCATAAATTAGATCAAGTTTTTGGTGCATGGCGCGGTATCCAAGGTTACAACCATTGCCTGATACCTCTACCTAGAAACAGAATAGTTTAATGATTTATACCATAGCTAGAATTATAATTTTTAGTATGGAAAAATGGCACAAATTCATTAATTTATTTTCAAAAAAGTAAAAAAAAATACTTACCACCTGATCAAAACTTGTTCACCGTGGCAACGTAAATGCAAATTGGGAATAATCTTTAACATTTTTAATTGACCAATAAGAAGTTAGAAATAGTCTGAAAATTTCGGGTTATTTCGCCCAGTGGTTGCAGAGTTTTGCCAAAAAACCCGCGAGTGGGTGGATTCCCCCAGGCCAAATAGGGTTAAACAGGGTCATCATAAAATGAGCACATACACTTATTACTACTGCTTTATTTGAATATATTTGCAAACATTCAAGTTGTCAAAATCGGAACTTTAATTGAGTGGGTAAATTCAACTTGAAAAGGAAAATGTAATACTACCTCTATTAGCTTTTTCAAATCATGATCATTTGTATTATTTCTCGTTAGTTGGTTTTGCGATAGAATTCTCTTTAAATGACGCAGACTGTAAAAGAAGAACATACCGTTCATATTCAGATCAGTACTATACTGATAAGCCTATTCTGGTCATATTTTAAATACAGTGGATATGTGATACAGTGATACAGTTCCTGTGGTATGCTACGTGGTGCCTCGTGGGGAGCAGCTGAAAAAAATCATACCTTAAATGTATAGCATGTCGACCGTACAAACAAGCCAAAATCTCTTTGTTTGTGAATCCCATGTTGAAGTAGATAGAAATGAGTGCAGTTCCTTAAAAAATGGTGTAATTAAATCCTCAGCGACAGTAACTGTAAAACACGCACACAAACATGCGTTCTTAGAACCATTGGTCTATTATTTAAACATAAAACAAATGAAATAAAGTAATAACAGCAGTACTTACTTTCGTCCTTGTCAGCCATGTTTCGTTATCTTGTTTAGGCATGAGTTGCCGTAAGAAAAGGTCACGCACGACTTGATGTTGACCACGTGTATGAACAAAGAAAGCAAAGAATTATAAAAGTCAGATAATATTTTTATGTGAGATAAATTATTTTAAGTCAGATAAATTTCGTAAGTCAGATAAACTTCGTAAGTCAGATAAACTTCGTAAGTCAAATAAATTTTTGTAAGTCAGATAACTGTTTTAAGTCAGATAAATTCCGTAAGTCAGATAAAATTTTTTAAGTCAGATAAATTTCGTAAGTCATTTAAATTTTTGTAACTCATTTAATTTTTCGTAAGTCATTTAAATTTTTGTAAGTCATTTAATTTTTCGTAAGTCATTTAAGTTTTTGTAAGTCAATTAATTTTTTGTAAGTCATTTAATT
>JAULBZ010008543.1:0-10640 GCA_032360805.1 Neoturris breviconis | reverse complement strand
TTCTTCATTGTATGGGTGAGGAATCTTATCAATTCCAGTAGCCTATTAAATATAAATTGTAGTATGTTCACCAAAGAATAACAAAATTACACTGTTTATATATATTCTAAAAATGTATACCACTCACAATAAAATTATGTTAATTTTTAATAGGGGAGTGGTACCTCGAGTACTGATACCGCATGATTGAAATTGATAGGTTCCTTCTTGAATAATGTTGATACAATATTGAGACTCTCTTTAGAGAACAAAAGCTCATTTAAAGTCTGCAGTAAAGATGCCAGAACAATGTTGGCTTTGAACATGTTTTTTGCACACGGTGTCATGTGCAAATATAATTATAATCATATATCAAACTCTGATATGAATTGGTCGAAATAAGAGCTGTGTAGGAGTGACTTGAAAATTCGAAAACCCCTCCTCAACAGTGATTATTAGCTCTTATTTTGACCCCTATGGAGTCATGTATATTCTGGAACTAACAGCAAATAATCACTGTGGAGGAGTTGATTATTTGCTGTTATTGTGAGGACGGTCTCAAAAATAACTTCGACAGAGGAGAGTATTGAGTAAATGATCTTGCAATGGATTGGTTTCTTCAATTTCGTTGACGAAATACACTTTTTTGTACAGATTTATTTTTAATAAATTTTGTCAAAAATTGGTTTTGAAAATTCGTTACCAGGGGAAGAGTGCTGAATTAATCATCTTGTAATTGATTGGTTTCTTCGTCAATTGCAAGCTCATTGACTAAACACTCTTCATCATAGATTAATTTTTCTCAAAATTATTAAATTTTACTTTATTAAAAAACTGCTAAGATATCTGCTTTTGGTAACAAATTTTGAGATGGCCCCTAACAAAATACTTACAAGTGCTGAAGCAAGATATCCAAATACACCAAATGGAACCAAATGCTTGATGTAATTGACAAAATTTACAATCTATAAAAGAAATATTTGAAAGTTAGATATTTAAAAAAACATAATTTGACAAGCCTAAATATAACTGCCGGACATCACCTCTGGAGGAATGTTTTTTGAGTATAGTGTTCAGCTTTTAAGTTGAACGCGTTCAACGCTCTACTCAAACAACACTCCTCCACAGGTGATGTCTGACAGTTATATTCAGGATTGTTTGATACCTTAAATGGTCACTTTCTTATTTAAAATTTAATCACCGTAGCTCGGAACAATCAAGCAATTATGATTTAGTAATTTTACCAAGAATGATCAAATAATCAAGAAAAAAAAAACCTTGGAAAGTATTAGGTCACATGCTCTAAAATTGATGCCCTGGGATTGAGATTATTAATTTATTAAATTGATGCTATTAAGTAGTACCTCAATTTTCCTTGGTTCGATTATATGTCTCCATCTTACTCTTGGATCAACATCCAAATCTACAATTTCAGTTGGAATAACTGAACTAAAATGAAAAACAAAACACAAATCTACTGTCTCTGTTGGAATAACTTAGTGTAAAACTTTGAATAAATGAAAAGAACACACATTTCAATTTGTATATAATTTATAGAAAGAAATTCATAAATGCAGAAATTAGGAGCAACAGTTTGGTCAAAACGTTTCCCCATTTTTGGAGATGTTTTAAGTGTATTTTTTCAGCTATTCTCAAATGACATATTTTAAATTAATATACATTTATTTAAACGAGAAATTTTTCAACAAAAATAACTTTAAAAAATTGTATTATCATTCTAATGTTTATAAAAATGAAAACGAGAAGTTTTGTTGAAATAAATGTCATTTTTTCTTCTGTACGGATATTTTGTCTAATCAGTATTAGACATTATCAATGTATGATAGTACAACGGAAATAAAATTTTGAAAATACCAAATTATGATTACTCAACTTAACTCAACATTCTAATGATAAAACAAAAAAACTGCAATACAGGTTGGCAAAAGGTAAGAGCAAGAGAAAAGAATATCTTATAGAACTTTATATTTGGTAGATTTAATGTGCTGAAAATATGCTTTTTTCTGGCGCAATACGTCTACAGAAAATAAAGTCCCCTGAGAAATTAGGCAGCTACTCAAAATACTTCAAATAATTAAAAAAAAAAAAAAATCTCCTAAAATTGCCTGGCTGGATGTACTTCAGGCATGAAGAGATCATCAAAGATGAAGTAGATGAGGCTAACATAGGCATCTCTTGGCCCACTGTGGGCTAAATAAACACTAACTTTACATACATCTAATAGCTATAAACAAACCTTTATGTAGAAAATTAGTGGAGTAGGGGATCTTTTTCCCCACTGAGGGCTAAATAAACACCAACTTTACATACATTTAATAGCTATACACAAACCTTTATGCCGAAAATCAGTGAAATAGGGGAGAGAATACGTAGAGATATAATATTTTGCTAGCAAAAAAAAATACTTTAATATTGTTGATAAAAATAAAAGGACTTAGTTGCTAAAAAACAGAAAAATCTTTCACTAAAAATTAAGTCTGTCAAAAATGAAGTAAGGTATCTAACATTTCTCCCCTCAAATATCGATGCAGTCGTATAAAAGTCCAAGTTATAAGATATTTATAATCAAACATTGGTGAAAATATTAACAACAAATTTTATTTCAAACATAACTTTTTTATATAACATATCATTCATTTCAATGTTTATACATCATTTTATTCAAAGTTTTTAAATGTGTTCTATTTTTAACCAATACACTTCCACGCAATCGAAATCTTCTCCAGCTTGTTTTTTTCCTTTGTTTATGTACCATACCAGCTCTCCATCGTTTTAGAAGTCCCCCTTTAACACGGCGAAACCGTTTCAATACAGCTTTACATGACTTCCTCTTACCAAGTCTACTAATAGCTGTAATTGTTCTCTTCTGAGGTTCAACTTTTGACTTATGCAAAGCGTGAAAGTTTTTCAATATAGTTGAAGTTATTGTTGTGAATGTTCTGTGCTGTATTGAATTAACTTGAAAGCTTCTACAGGGTAATATGCTCTTCTGGAAGAAACACATTTGATGAATTTTAGAACCATAGCATGTTTTTGCCAACTTTGTGAGTTGATTAACTGCAAGAAAAACAAAACAAATACATAACACATACGGTATATATATAAAATAAAATTGCTGCGATTCAGCGATGAATTGCTTGCCGAATTACATTGTTTTTTTTTTTAATGGGTCAATTCATGAGCATGTCATCCTCAATTTAGAGATTCTAGACTAAACATGCATTCTGGATGTGACGTGATCTTGTAGATTGGTCCTTATCCATTTTCTTTCTTTTATTTTAATGTTGATCCCAGTGTTCCAAATACAAAATATTTAAAATCGATTAGTCAAAGAAGTACAGTTTGTAGAAAGTGGGTAGTGAAAACTCACAAGAGAATCACCACGGTGGAAGTGACTAGTTAGGGACCATCTTGATGCTCAATTTTACCATGAAATATATGGGTCAGTTATAAAAACACAGACGAGTCAACCTATGAGTGACCTACGAGACAGACAAGTGACCTACTAGTGACCTACAAGATCAATAAGTGACCTACAGTACGTGTCTTACAAATATCTTTAGAGTCGAAATTGGATATTGCTAAATGGGGGAATAGGGAATACAAATATTTTACGCATGCATGAACGGCTGAAATACACTATCATTTTAAAATGCTCAATTTTCCCCATCATTTTAAAATGATGAAACCACTGTCTTGTTTACACTTGTCAAATAAAACAACAAGAAAGAAAACGTTCTTGCTGCTGCAGCAAAACAGAGGAATCAGGCAAAAACGGGTCTATCAAAGAGGCTCTGCAGAGGGGTGCTGAATCACATAACATTGCCAGTTTTGCTTCAAACTCAAACTAGCATAGTTGATATATGAATAGGCAGTCCTGATGAGTGGCAGGCTAACAATATCCCAATGGTACAATATCGATAAAAAATTATATCTGCAAAACTTTCTTCCTATGCAAAAACTTTTTTTCTTACTGACGGAAGGAATAATTACCCACGTGGAAAAATATTTTCATTGTATTATTCTTCTTTATCAATTTAGTCAATAGGATGAGAACAACATCAACAAAAATGAAGATATGATCTAAATTTGGTCATAATAGTCCGATGTTTGATCTCTCAAAACTGAAAAATGATTATTTCATTGAAAAATTGAAATTACTTGTTTATATTCACATTTTGACTCGTAGGACATTCGTAGGACTCGTAGGTCACTTGTCTTTCTCGTAGGTCACTTGTAGGTTGACTCGTCTGTGTTTTTTTACAACTGATCGAATATATGTACACATACATACACACATAAAATAATATTGTAACTATCACTAATACAAACTTATGTATTGATGATGAAATCATCAGATTTTATTTATACATAAGGGTCACAACAGTTTTTATACTTTACTTACTGGCAGGGAACTATTTTTTTAGGTCTTACCTGGCTTCTGTGACAAATTGGCTGTTCTTTTCCAAATTAATAATGACATTTTATTTCCACATGGATACTGCATATGTTTTTTTATATATATATAAACTAGAAACTAATATAAATATACATATCAACTTTCTAATGTTTGCTATATGTTGTTGAAGAAAATAGAAAATAGATTACTCAGATTTCACACATAAATTATTATTATATACAAAGTTTATAATTACTTTATATAAATAGGTCATTAAAGTGGATATTTAGACTGTACAAAATTTTATACAAAATACTGTGTATGCTCTCCAAATTGCACTGATGACACAGAGACTCCTTGCTCTAAAAGACCACTAAGATTCATTTGCAAATCAATCGATTTCTGTAGTTCCGAATAAACATTTCTTAAAACCCATTACAACCGTTGTTTTAGGCGGATCTGACCTATTTTCAGAGCAATTTTTTTACATGCCATTACAAATAAGTAATTATCTCAAAAAGTAAACAATATTTTTTAATAGGGTAAAAAGCAAATGAAAGGTGAACAAATTATCTTTCTAATGATGTAAAACATATTGGGTGAGATTCGGACATAGAACAAAAAAAAGAAAAAAAGTAAGGCGATGAGGGCACCTTTTTTACTTTTTTTCTGCAAGGTACATACCTAGACAACACACTAGAAAGAGTTATAGGATATATGAACGAGGCCATAACAGCTCAAAATTCACATGGGGCTAAAAAAAAAAAAAAAAAATTGTATTTTTAGCTAAAAAAAATACCCTAAACGAAGTTTAGATAAGTCAAGCGGCTTAGCAAAGCTTTAACAAGGCAACTATCTTCGATATACCGAAACGCTACATCTAGAACCCATAAAGTACCGAAATAAGCCCTACAGACCTCATCTTAATGTTTTTTTAGAAAATTCCAAAGAAAACATTAAAAAACGGGGACTCGCTTGCTTCCCACGGCGAAAAGAATATGCCGAAACTGTTCTAGAACCTTTCTACATACTGTAACATACACATAACATTTGGAAGGAGATAATATTTTATCTCTACCTTCGACCTATTTCGGCAAGCGATACAAATAAACAGCTTCGCTCGCTTCCCGCTCAGCCCACCATTTTAAAATTCTTGTCTCGCTTATTTTTTCTCTCGCTACTATCACCTGCAAAAAATACCTGAACAAGCAGGGCATGTAAATACGCCATGGGTGCAAAATTCGCGCAGCGGGCGGGAATTTCTAGTTTTTTGGCATTGTGGACGCTATTTTAATGGGAATTAAATGAAACACAATTGGAAACATGTGTTAGCTCATTTCGGGAATTTTAAAATCGGCGCCACTAGGCCCGTTTTAAAATTTATATTAATTTTTTTAATGTGAAAACGCGAATGGCTTGAAAGGAGCCACCCCTCGTGCTTTTCTATACAACATACCGAAAAAATTAGCGTGATAGCTTTTTTATCGCCGTCCCACAAGTCCATTTGAATTTTCACCGCGTAGCAAAAAAAAGTCGAAAAATAGCGTTATCCACTCTGTGAATTTTTCAAAAATTAATGTGTTTTTCTTTCGGAAACCAATAAGTGTTAATATATATGTATGTATGGAGGGTTCCAGCTTTCTAGAACAGTTTACTTCATGGGATTTGAGTAAGTTTAGTTCAAGTTATAGCCGATTAAAATATCCAAAATTTTGACTTTTTTTCTTCTTTTTTTTTGTAAATCACGGAAGGTCATGTCTGCTATTTCCGTAAATGAAACATCGGTGGTAACTTAAATAGCAAAAAGAAGCAGGATATCCGAAATACAGAACCATAAAATAACTGGATATCCGAAACAAAAAACTCCTAAAAACCCGGAAATCCGTAGCTAACAATTTTCTTCTAAAATATCATCATCCACAAAAAACAAAACGCAATGGCCCATTACTTTAAACTGACCGGTAAAGTTGTAAAGTTGTGAAGTTATACAGCACAATATGGTAGGGGTGGAATCCAAAACATGTAATGGTTGCAAAGCAGCTGGATCTATTTTCAATTCACATACTTATAATCAGATAATAAGAAAAGTATATCATAGAATTAATAAAACTACCGGTCTGCTAGCTACGACGCAAAATATACTTTTTGCATGGTCTTACTGCTCCATATTTTGGTGACAAGCAAAACGAGGAACTACTGGAAGAAAGCTGTAGTCTCTGTGCTGTGAGTTTATCGACAAGATCAAGGTAAAACGTGAAAACCTCAGTTTTTAACGTCGTCGGTAGTCAGTTCTTTCGATTTTCTCCAAACGCTAATGTGGAACAGAGCTATGTACTTTAGCATGAAAAAGGCAAGTTAGATTTATGGAAAACGAAACGGGGAAGAAATTCATACCCATACCCCTTAGTTACGCTTCTGAATAATTACGCGGGGTTTTTTAATTCCAGAGAGAACTGGTATGGGTGTTTCTTGGTTTTTACCAAAATTTTGGAATTCAAGTTTCTTATTTGTTTCTTAAATTATCAAAGTTAAAATTGTCTGTACTGCTAAAAACATAAAATCTTAACAAAAGATACAAAATGAAATGCTTAGAGTTTATAACGTATCCTGTTTTTTGGTCCAAATAAGGTTAAACACTTGAAATAAATATATGGTTGTTTCTAACCGTTTGCAAATTTCAGTAACCAACATGGTCCGATGGTCAGGTTTCTGAGGTCTGCGCGCGGAGTGCATAATAATTAAATTGAGGGTGTAATCATTTCTGTAAATTTTATTTTCTTGTATCTTTGTTTTACAATTTTTTTCCGAGGGTCCTTACAAAGCAAACGCATAAATAATGAGACATTTCATGAATTAGGGCGAGCAATACACAGAGCTCTTCCGTGTTTAAAAAGGCAAGAAGCCCTGGGAACGAGGTTGATACACACCACAAGTAGATTTCAAATGCGGAAAACGACCAGGTCATTTATCGAGTACACTTAGGACTAGTACCTAGAGGCTCTCGGAACATGTTCGATTTTTTGGATCTTTTGCTTTGTTACCTAAAATTCAAGGCTTTTTTTTATCTAAGTGGAAATTCGGTATTTTTGCTCGATCGAATTTTACCTTGTCTCAAATATTTATGTGAGTACTTGTAGATGGTGTAAAAGTCAACTCGCCAGTTTAAAATTACTAAAATAAAGGCTTTGTCTATTATAAGTTAGGGAGCGAGTGGAAAGCAATTCTTGAGTACTTGCTGGTGATGAGCCGACTCTTGTCATGCTCACGTGTTCAGTTGCAAATAATTATTGTCAAGGAACAATTTTCAGCCTGAAGCTATACTCAAAATCCCTCCCCACAGTGGTTACTTGCTCTTATTATTTGGGTCACTGCAGATTAACTTAAGGGTTTTTTTATTAACATTATGTCACATACCTGTGGCATAATAATGTGAAATTCATTTTCTCACTTGCTCTCACTTTTGACTCGATGTGTTTTCTATAATGTTACACTATTGCTATTAATGTCAGAGGTTGTTCTGACAGGTTAATTGTTGTCATGACGATAATCTTTTGTTCAGTCGATAACTGTTAACTTGGTAATGTGAGTAAGAGCAACATTGTAAGTGCTAGAAAATGTCAAAAGGATGTCAAATGCACAGGATATTTTGCAATACCTATTCACAAATACATGAAAACGAGACTTTGGTTGCTCAAAGTAGAACTTGTTGCAATGCAATAACACCTTGTTTTCATGTAGTTGTGAATAATGGAAAAATTCAGCATGAAAAAGAGTAGAGATGATAGCTTCGGCCAAACATCTAACCCATCCAAATAATAATTTCGATCATCAATCGAGAATGAAAGTGCCCTTCTGAAAGCATCACAAGACGATGACTATGCTGAAAGAAAGAATCTTGCTCTTCAAATTTTTAAAGATAAGATGGGTAGAGGTAAGAGGGGTAGTAAATGAATACCTCAGTATTACATTGGTAGAAATTGACGGAAAGGAAATGAATACTCCAATATTCCATTGGTAGAGATCATGTGACGTCTATTTCTACAAATGGAATGTCTTCTTTTGGTTTTCGCGCGAAATATTCTGCCTAATGGAAATCATTAATTAATCATTAATCTATTTTATATATACGTCTTCATAGAGAAGACGACAAAATAACTGGTTCATTTTCCAACCAACCTCGATCCCAGTGTTTCTCCTACCATCTGAAATATAAGTACATCATATTTCATGTTATGTTAAGTGAGAAGGCCAAGGATCTAGGTTGCTCCCTAACATGTTGCTCCCCAACATTTAAATGATGACTGTAAAAATTTATTATGCTGTCTTCCCACTCGTACCTAGCGCTCTAATACAGAAAGTCGGCGAAGTAGGACACGTATGTGTATATCCCCTTAAGAATAAAAAAAACATGAAATGAAGATTTACAAAAACCATACGAGACAAGTGCATCTTTGTATATTCATACCAAAAATATACAACACACAGCACCATAATTAGGAAATGCACCAGAAACCACAAAAAAGCTTCAAGTACATGAGTAAACAAAATTGTTTACTTTTCTCTGGAATGGTATGTCAAGTAGCAGAAGGGAGGGTATTACTCAAGTGAAAGACAAATATGTCATTTCGAGAAGGAAGTATCTATGGCTACCACATGGTATTTGAAGAGTTTTCTTGATTCGAGTTTGTGGTAAAGTTTGCGTATATAGACTGTTGATAGACGTAAAAAATATGTTTTTCAAAAAAATATTTGTTGTAGTTTCGTTCAGGTAAACTAACCACAGGCCATGTAATATTTATATAACTGTTGGGTATCACTGGCGGAGGAGTGCTTTTGAGTATTGTTTTCAGTTTTGAAACTGAAAACTATCCTAATAAACACTCCTCTACAGGTGATATCCGGTAGCTATATAATCCAGGCTTGATGTAATATTTATATAACGAATTTTTTTAGAAGAAACCACATGATTCCAGAAATAACAAATCAGTTTTAACATGCAAATGCTAAACGAAATAGGATCTTTTCTTAATCTTTCAATTAAATGAAAGAGTTTCAACATAATCCTGTTCTTGCAACTTTTTCATAAATATGTAAACAATATTATTATTACAATATATTCTTATTTACCATCTTCATTGTCTATTTATCATTATCCATTCAACAAACACTTCGTTTTATACATCTATGACCTAGGAATATAAGCTTGTACCTATTCAAAGTCCCCTGACGCTAGAACAACGTTTTAACTGTGTTTACTGCTAACTTTGAACAAGCTATTGCACACTGGCGTGCTCCTTTCCTCTCCGTATCTTATCCCTCAAAATTTGAAGCAGGATTCTTTTATTCAGAAGGTCACTTTTATTCTCGAGTTGGATTGCAAAAAAAGACGAACACTTAAGAGCACTACTATTACTTATAATAAATATATATGAAGATTTCTCCTTTTGAATCGCTAACATCCGTTAAAAAATTCAATCACACAATTTAGGTCATAGTCTTCATATCATAAGAAGAAAATCTTTCAAACGTTCAAAATTCTGTTCTGTAACAACAAGGAAGTTGGAAAAGAGAAGGAATAATAATTTTCAAACTTCCTTGGTGACAACAAACCAAACGTTTAGTTTTAATGCAGTATTTTCTCATGTGTTTGCGGTTGTTAACTCTATTATGACGGTGTGACCCTCCCTGATAATGCAAATGGTGTCATATAAATTTACCTTTTAAGATTAATGTTTAAGGGGGTAATGGTATCAAATTTACACTAGGCGAAAAACTTCGTGCAAAAACCAAAAAAAGACGGCATGTGACGTCAATTTTTACCAATGGAATGTCTTTTTTCGCACAAAATCTTCCGCCTGATGGAAAACAGCCTTTATTATAGCCTGTAGATCCACCATCTACAGACGAAATTCGAACATATTGAACATAGTGGAAGACCTAAACTTATTACTGAAAGCATCAGCACTCTGACTTGCTAAAAGAATGGATGTGCGTTGTAAAAACATTAATTTGGAAATGAATAAAAATCGTTCTGCTACGGTAATGATAGCGCTGCAACATTATTTACAATGAACGTTGAATCGAGATTTGTTTTGATCTCGTTGCTCAAGCTCCGATTTCGCAATTATTCCCGATTTTACATTGTAGCAGTGGTAGCTAAAAAACGTACGACTCGAATATATATTGCATCATGATTTAAATAGTATGTCATGCGGTCAATTAAAAAAAACCATAGTATGTC
>JAULBZ010008542.1:0-10640 GCA_032360805.1 Neoturris breviconis | reverse complement strand
AACGGGGTATAAAATAACTCCCCCCCCCCCCCCCCCCCCTCCTCGACCCGGCCATGCAATGTTCAAAAAAGCCCAGCCTGAATGGGGTAAATATTGATCGTATAGATAAAGTATACTACGATTAATATGGCTAATTTAGTCCTTTTTGAAGCGGGCTTTGGATGCGATAAAATGGCCGGTTGATGGGTCAAATCTCCCCCGTTCCTCCGGAGATCTCAGGATTGACTGAACAAACGATCATGAAACTTGCTATGGTAATACTACAACATCTAATGAACTTTTTAAAAGTGTGTATGTTTTCAAAGCCTACAACCTTTGTTCCAAAGTTTACTTCTACTTTCAAGATTCAAAAATGTAATCCAGGGGCGTATTCAGGGGTAGTCAAGTAAGTCGGGCGACTAGGTCAAAAATCTGAAGAATTCAAAACGCGCCCTGGACAAAATGAGATTCAGTGGATTCTCCAATTTTCATCCGTCAGATGTCGAACTAGATTCAAATCATTGTGGCAAACGCGTGCCATATATTTGCCATATATTTGACGTACTTGTTGAACTAGACTCAGATAAATAAGCCCTAAAATGATCAGACTAGTGCTGTTATGGAACGCGATTGTCATATTAATTAGATTAATGTGGTGATCGTGTGCCATATATTTGACTTACTTCATGACTAACTTAGGGAGAATTTCCGGCAGATCTAAGTACTTCCCACCTTTACTCTGTGGGATCAGCTTTCCATTTTCTAGCTCAGCATGCCGGTAATTATTTTTGGACTTACTTGGGTACTAATACGGATGGCGATCAAGTGGTTGCAACTTTCAGCAGCACCTACACGGAACTCTGATTTGATCGGCCTTCCGTCCAGATGGTACTGACTGATTTGAGTGACTCACTTGGTTGTTAGATGATATTAACGATCGAGTGCAAGTGTACAAATTCAAGGATCAACAAAGGCAGGAGAAAGACTGTGCTGAGATACAAGCACCAAGTTACCAAATAATGAAAATAGGCGAGAGGAGAAGTATAGACCTCTCCAGTGAAGTTAGCTTGCTATAGAGTGCCTTTCTAAAAGTTGCAAAGTTTCAGAAGAAAGTTCGTGTGCTGAAAAAGTGATATTGGTATTTATGTTAAAAACCAGAACAGACAACAACAGAAGTCACTGCACCACAGGAGCAGAAGAAACTAGGTAGCTACCTGGCAGGTATTTGAGCTAATATATAATTCACTTAACCCTATTTACCCTATTTATAGAGTTCACTCGAGAATTATTTTATTTTACTTTTAAAAGAAAATTTCATGAAAAATTATAATTTCATCGAGTTATTACAAGTTCTTAACTCGGTGATTTATTTTTTGATTTTTCATCGATTTTCATACCAGTTATCGAGTTACGTAACATCTGTGTTATTTTTATTTAAATCAAAGACAGCAAAGTATCGTTCTGAAGTGATTTCCGTGCTACAAATTAATTCTGATTTCACTTGATTTTCACTTTATCTTTAGACTGAGTTACACTCTACAATTTGGAAAATAAAATTAATAATATTTTACAAATTTCGGCGAACAATACACACAAGAAAACAAAAATGCGAAAAACGACCAAGAGAAAGTCCTAAAGACTTAAGATCTCAGGAGTTTTTTCAAACTCGACAAATTCTGTTGTTCACATCACCCTGACCTTAAGTTCAAATTTTCGAGCCATTCGTCTTTCCAATCAAAAACTTTGACTTTTTCTCCAAGTTGAATTTTTTTATTTTAAAAGAATTTCAATTTTTCTACAGTATATTTGTCCAAGTTTGTAGTTTACTTTCATCGAAAATTGGCATGATATTTCAAGCCGATTCGGCTTCTTACTTTTATATAACATACCTGCCGGAGAAGCGTCTTCCCATCACCATACGTGATCCCAGAATACTTTATATTGAATTTTTCTAACGTTTCAATCGTTTTATTCACTCCTTGTTCACCATAGTCAAGTACATGATTGTTTGCTAAGTTAACTATATCAATGTTTGCATATCTATGTGTAAAAATATGAAACAAATAACTTATCATAATTACAAAATTGATTTCCATTAGCCAAAAAAATATATTATCATGGTAGAAATCATATCAGTTTCTACCAATGGAATGTCTTCTTTTGGCTTACACGCAGAATGTTCCGCCTAACTCCATATCCTGAGTTGTCCGAGGTCGTATTTTTCACAGCGACATCGACATTGACATCAACATCGATATCGACATGAAAAGTGAGCTGTATTGTCTGCCCGCACGAGACATCTTAGCAATTTTAAAATAACGTTTTGTTTGGAATTTTCTTTCGACAAAAGTTGCGTAATAACATAATATTAAAAATCTTAAAATTTCAGGTACATAGCATAAATGGTATTGGAGAATTTTGCTTTTTTTGCTTTTTTTGCTTTTTTTTTAATTATTAGAGTAATTGATATAATTACTGTTTCATTCCCCATGATTTGTGACAGTATGTGTTAATGATTAGCCCTAATGCTAGAGATTACTGATTAGGACTAATACTAGGGTTTGCTAAGAGATATGGTTAGGCTGATTGCTAGGTTGTTTATTAAAGCAAAATAATAAAAACCTGGAAACGAGTCTGATGAGATGATGTAATGCTCCTGTTTTTAGAACGATGTCTCAAAATGATAGAAGAACAGTCTCTCATAAACCACAAGAAATTTTCTACTCGTTCTAGCAAAATATATATACATGTAAAATAATTCACTACTGTGGAGTCGTTAGTGGACGTCGATAATCTGATAAAATCTATCGCTTGCTTCGCGTCCTTTTTTTTTCGTTCATTAAAACAGGATACTGATCCAGTCGTCGATCCAGCCACTGCTTCGAGTTTTAGCAATTGTTTAAAATGGCGCTACTTTTTCAATGGAGCAACAAAAAAAAAGAAAGGAAAAGAAAAGAGTACAGCATGTTTCAACATCGTTGTGATTATATCACAAATCCAATAAAAGCATTATCATAAAAAATGATGATCAAATTAAAGAATTTGAAACGAACGAATTTAACAACGATGACATAATAAACAGTGACGATTTGTAGAGATGATAGAAACCAGAAACAAACCAATTTATCTGATGAAAGAAATCTTATCTCAAGTTAATAACAACAAAGAAGTATTATTTCACTCGATTAACAATGTCTATGAGGAAATAGTGTATTTCAATCTGTCCAAGATACTAAGCGGAAATAATTATATCTCAGCTATCTTTTTTGGTTACGTCAATTTAGTTTGAACTCGATATCCTTAAAAGCCTTTATGATCCTACCAATGCTGTCATTGCAGTAGCAGTCACCAAGAACTAAAGCGATGGCACATACAGAATGCCTCTCGTGAAGGCCGACCCATTAGAAAAATGGCGATATTAATTCCCTAATAAAAGAGTGTCGATATATCAAGTAGAAACTAATCAGTTCTAAAAACAAATCTATGGAGATTATTGCAAGGATATTTTCCAGGTTAAATATTGAAGGAAAGGTATCTGCTGCTTTTCATTTTCTAAACTCAGAAAATTGTGGTGAAATTCTGGAATTATCCGAAAATGTTATTAATGATTTAAAATCCAAACACCCACTGTTTAGTGTTTGAACCTACAGAAACCATCCAACCATATTTTTATTGACGAACAAACAATTCTAAAAGCTGCTGCAAGAACGAAGGGATCTGCAGGACCCTCCAGAATGGACGCCAAACTATGCCGCAGTACTTTAGGTTCGAAAAAAAAATAATCAAGTTGGAAAAACTGTACGTGAAGAAATCACAACCCTTGCCAAATAATTGTACTACAATCAATTTTAGCAAGCAATACACACCACAAGCAAAACGCAAATGCTGAAAATGACCACTAAGAAGTCCCTAGAGATTTATCTCTGAGTTCAATAAATCACTTCGTCTACAGTTTTATTTTCCAGGATTGTATGATAGTATTTGATAAACCATTTGTCTTTTTTGGCAAAACACTTAGTTGTTGATTGGTTGAATAAAGAGATGAATGTTTTCAATAACGAAAGGAAAAGCAGATGTATTCATCGAGTTTTTTTCTAGTAGCTATATGTCTCCCCTACATCTGATTTCAATGTCGTATGTTTAAATTTCGTATGTTAAAAATGCTTTGGTTTACGCCGTATTGAATAATAAGTACAGTTTTACATAAACGATCAAATATTCAGATTTGCAGATTTTTTTGATAGCAATATTTTTATTTGTTGTTTTCAACATGCAAGATCGTTTAGGGTAAAACTCATTTTAAGATATCAGCCTAAGAATTTCTTATTTCTTTCTTATTTTTCTGGATACTCTGGGCCTCAGTTTCTTATAAAGTACTTTCATATAAAAAGTGTATGCAAAGAAAATACGCGTACTTTTAAAGGATGTCGATTTATACCGTGGTATCAGTAAAAATATAGTGACCGTCCGTTTTGATTATACCTTGAGGGAAGAAAGTGTTTGCGGAAAGTGTTTTGGTATATTGACAAAGAGCTTATATTTCCAGAATTGGATTTATTAATAGACAGACTATTTTGAAAAACAAAACGTCTTGGAAGGAGTTCGACTCTATCCTCTGCAGTAGCAAATAATAAGAGCGAGAAAAATTAATAAGCGTCCCCTCCTGCTTGTTTGATACTGAAGAGTAGTGTGTTTACTGTATAATGTATTTTCTTTGATTTTTACTACTTGTCACTTCTTGGAACTGAAAGAATTGTTGTTGATTTTTCTTTAAGTTTTGGTTCCGGTACTTATATACATGTTGTTTAAAAAAAGGAGGGGGGGATAGTCTAGATTACTGCAAGCTAAGGTCCTAATAATAAAAGTCAAAAGACGATCGGGACGAGCTTGCTATAACCGAACTCCTAACAAGCTCTCTACGTCATATAGAGTAGCATAATTCGGTGTCTTTCAAAAGTTATTCATGATTTTAAGCTTATATTGTGGAAATTCAGGACAACATTTTAGACTAAAAAAATTTGCCTCAGTTTTTTTCTTAAAACATAATAAAAAAAACTATTCGAGCATAAATAAAAAACAAATCCTTCAACTAAAAAACGGATAAAATAGTTTTTTTCTCTGGTTTGTTCTAAATAAAACCCATATAATTTTTTTGAAAATCATGCTTAACTTTTTTCTTAATCTTAATTTTAAGGGGAACATTTTTTATTCCAAAAAATATTTTTCCTGGCAATATTTTTTCCTAATTGAAAATATTATTAGAAAGACCAGGATAAAAATCAATCTTATTTTAAAATTATGATCCATCGTGGAGAATTTGATTATTTAATTTCTGTTTTCTCTTCTAGTATTCTTATCCCAGTAATAACACAACGCCAAACGGACGTTAATCCTTCGTCATGTGACCATTAGACTTATTATATGTTTTTACTTTCAGGGGATTGGGAACCATGGTTTTTCCAAGAGGTTAGATCTTTCCCACGATCCGAAGAGTCTAAGAATGAGCATACAGATGTTATCAGTGTAGTCGCCAGTTACAACATAAACATTTAAAATATACATTTACTAAATCTATTTGTGAACAAATCTATTTCTAGTTTTTCAGTGAGCACGACATGCCGTGTTGCCTCATTGGTGTTTTCCTGCCCATCAAGTGACGTCAAAACAATATCTAACGTCAAGACGACGTCCCTTTAATGTTGATCAGACGTCGTATCATAAATTGTATGTCGAGAACATGATTTATTGTTTGCAAAGAAGTCCTTACAGCACAAGGCCTGATATAGGTCCGGATAAGGGTCAGAATATAGGTCCGGCTGTCCGGATATGAGTTCGGATACGGTTTCGGATATTTCCTTACAATTTCGTATTGCCACGTGTGCCGCATGTACAGATGTATCCGAGCATAATACACATTCCATATTATAGGGATATTCCAGACCCGTTTTCAACACCATTTCATATTTCTCTAGGAAACTTAACCCTTTGAGAACCGGTAGATTTAGAACAAGCAACGTTTTCAAAAAACTTACACGGCAGGGAGCTCCGCCCACACCAGTGTCCCATTGTCCTCAAAGGGTTAATAAGTCGTCCGCATATATATTGTTTGTGAGATTCTGCGAGTGAAAGCTTTTAAAGTATAATATTGACTTGTTAATTTGAACGTGTCATTCCTAATCCTGCGGTTTCCATTACATCATAATTTCATAATTTCACATGGGAAAGATATTCACACACTTTGAAGTTGGTCCTTAAAATATGCATCCAATCTGCTATTAAACTCGCACGATGGAAAAATAATTAAGCTTAATTAAAGTCCTGTCTTTGGTCTGTCATGTCGTGTCTAACCACCTAATAGATAGTTGAAAACTATCATTACAATACATTAAAGACTGGCTCCTATAGCTGTGGAGAAGAGAACTAAGCCAATGGGTAAAAACTTGTTCAAAGTCCGCCGTAAAGACGCTTGAACCAATGTTGTAGACGTTGTTCTAGATTCTTACTGCGGACTTTGAACATGTTTTTACTCCTTGGGTGAGCTAATTATCTTAAATTAATTAATAAATAAACAAGGTGTTACGAAAGGGTATTAGTAGTCGAAAGGTGTTACGAAAGGGTATTAGTAGTCGCCTACAGTTACTGCTTGTATCATTCTTAAAATTATTCAAATAACAATCGGCTTTTCTCAGTGCCTCGTTAAGAAAAGGCCATGAAAAGGTCATGCGAAAGGACATAGGGTGACAGAGGGACGGACATACATATTTACCAAGCTTCATAAAACGCCAATCAGATACAAAAATTACATTATCATTATTAGTTGATCGTAGTCGGAATAACTCTTTCGTGCCAGGTGTCTTTGTGTTTATAGATCCTACAATAGCTATCTAGACTAGTATCTTCCTTTAGAACTATGGGATATGATTTCCACCCTGGTCCTCTTACAACCTTCCCTAGGTGTCCAAAAGAGAGATTCAAACAGGTGTTTCTATCGCAGAGAAAGTTTTGAAAACTTCAGAAAATATTCCGTAGAACGGAAAGGGAACGGAAAATTTGCATGCTCAGAAAGAAATATATTTCATATATACGCACGCACATTTTCCGTTCCGTTTCCGTTCTGCGGAAAATTTTCTAAAGTGGGAAGTGGCCTTAAATAATAATGGTAGTTGCGCTATTTCTTTGGTCCAAATATTTCCTTATATAGCCTATTCCACAAACTCAACGTCCGGAGAATAGATATTTTGTGGATAAGAGGCTATATGCGGACCATAGTGATTGTGCTTTGATTGCTTCCGCAAGGATTAGAGCACTTCCTGCTCCTAGAAACTAGCGACTAGATGGGACATGCGCTGATTTTTATTTTTATTTTATTTTTTTTCTATACTTATAAATTTAAAAAATTAAAAAAAAAAGACAATACGGAACTCTTGGTACCTCACTAAAAAGATCTTTCAGTGTGAAAAAATAACAAATAAATAAATTAATATATCAATATAAACAAGCCTAAGATGCTACAAGATACTACAATAAAGGAGCATCAAACCTCTCTGAAGATTTTATGAACGAGATAGTACCATTTTAAATGCATAAATTATAGTAATTTTTTCTGCTGCAGAAGAGGTTTGGGTGTAATTCAAATACACCAACGTGCACGCATCACGACTGCCTCAAACAAAAATACTGTTACCGTTTTTTAAGGTGGATTTCCACTTGGCGAAAAGTTTGGTTCGAAAGCCAAATGAAGATATTCCAGTGGTAGAAATTGACATCGACGTTTTTCGCCTTGTGGAAAATTCAACTTTTAATGGCCATACGAGCCCTATAAATCACAAGCTGCCATTTTGGAAAGTATGTATATAAAACTTTGTCTTGCAAACGAAACATAAAAGTTAATGTAGCTAACCACGCTGTTTTGGGCTCAGCTTCTAAACTCTTCTATTCCTGAGTGACAGGATTGCCCAGTAGTGTCTTTAAATGACTGTATTTCAGGTTCATATCATATCATCATGTACATATTTGTCAAATCAACGATGAACATTCGTAGTCAAATGATTGTGATATTTGTGTAGTAGCCTAAGCTCCAACCGCTGCTTAGAATAATTTACCGACTAGAACATTCTAGTCATGTTCAAACAGCGGTTCTTATTTTTGGACTTATTAGCTGAAGATAGATTTTGATTTTTCTCAATTATTAACCGGAATTATTTATTCCCTTTTTACGGTGACAATTTCGAACATCACAGCAAGCAAGGTTTGTTATATATTTGCAGTGGTCGACGTAAGAGCAAATAACCACTGTGGAGATGTGACACAAGATCAAATAACCACTATGGAGGTGTGATTTTTGAGCATAGATTCAGGCTACAAAAAGCTGGAAGCTGCAACCGTTTATATAAAATATGAAACATTTCACGAATTTTAATGAATTGTTTTGAATTCTTTCAAATCCTTATATTGGTTACGCTACTGTAAGGGAAAACCTTATATTGGTTACGCTACTGTAAAGGAAAACCTTATATTGGTTACGCTACTGTAAGGGAAAACCTTATATTGGTTACGCTACTGTAAGGGAAAACCTTATATTGGTTACGCTACTTTTATATATATTGAGAACTCTGTTTACTCTGTTTACTCTGTTTACTCTGTTTACTCTGTTTACTCTGTTTACTCTGTTTACGCCAAACTTAAGTAATAATTAATTACACTAATTTAATAAATTTGCAGGTTTGTTTGCAATAATTTTCGAGTAATTATTATTAAAATTAATTGATAAGAAGTTAACTTAATTATTACTTACATCCCACTGTGCTGTTCCTGTGTGGGCCAATATCTTGTTTAAAGTCCACAGTAAAGACGCTAGAACATTGACAACAATATCCTAGTGGGATATTTTAAAGTACACGTTTGTAAACAGTGATTTCCGCGTGGAACCAATACAATATTAGTACTAACTAGACTAGTTTATAGTCGTTAGTAGGCTGAATCCAGAAAGTTCATTCCAGTGAATCCATTTCACGATGGAATTGTTAACGTCTTAAATGACCTATTGTTTTTTTCAGGTATCTTGCTAAAGTGAGATTTTGGTGGGCTAGTTTTTGTACAATTTCATTGTGATGCGTGATCTACGTACATACAGACAAGGAAGTTTAAAAAGTTTAAACTTCCTTGAATGAACTAACTTCTTTCACAGAGCTTCGTCAAACAGGTAAGAAGCCCTGGGAACGACGTTGCATATGAACAGCTCATAAACATCTACTTAAATTTAATGTACGAAACTTACCTAAATTTCGAAGAAATCAATTAAATTAATTGTTTTTGTTTTAAGTTCTATTTAATTAGAGTAAATCCTAATTGAATCATATGATGAAAAAGTGAATTAATTATTGCATGATGGAATCAGATAAATATCTTTAATGAATGCGCTTGTAAACATTGATTTCCGCCTGGATACAAAACTCGTAAGCATAGAATAATTATTTGCAATTACAACGATACTGTAGACAAAGGGAATTGCTTTGCAAAAATTACAATTCGCAATTTTAACATAGAGAAAAAGTCTAATTTTGATTAGCAAGACAAATGGCGAGCGAATTTGTTCCAAAAGCCTGGGTACTAGTCTGCTGGCAGCAACAGAATTCGTCGAGTTTGCAAAGAGTCTGTGGTTTTTATTATCCTTGTGACGTGTGGAAATTTGTAAAATGTCCATTATTTAATGTCGAAGATTTTAGCTCGCAGATTGACATTCGGAACCATTTCTCACTCAAGAGAGTACGGAATTAATTTCTGTGTATGGAACTTACCTAAATTTCGAAGAAATCAATTATATTTGTAATTCGCCACTCTCACCACTCTTGTGTAGAAGATAATCTCTTGAAACTTGGTCACGTTTAATATAAACCTCAGACAAATCCTTTTGGAAATTTTCCACAGCACCCGATCTTCATAGGATATTTGTCTTTTATCGACACCACTTTTCAAACTGCCTATCAACCTTATTTTGGGGGAGGCAAAATTATCCCCCTCCGCATTTTTTTAATAACTCTGCTTGAGAAATAATTTCCTGTAATTTATCTCTTGCATAAATATTTGAGAAAATATTCGTGTAAAAATTCGGAATTTCAACTGAGACAAAAAGCCATAAATTTTGATTAGCAAGAAGAACTGTGTCAAACTTTGGATTTGTTCCAAGAGCCTAGGTACTAGGCTGCTAGAAACAATGGAATATATCAAGATTGCGAAGAGACCTACCACCTATTTTTTTACTTTAAAATGTTCATTACATATTGTAGCTACCATACCAAATTTCATAACTATATATGTATTCCCTATTTTGAGATCTCAGAGCTAAATTAACCTATCAAAAGCCCAGCATAAACAGGGTTAACCTATCAAAAGTCCAGCATAAACAGAGTTAACCTATCAAAAGTCCAGCATAAACAGGGTTAACCTATCAAAAATCCAATATAAACAGAGTTAACTTATCCAACGTCCAATATAAACAGGGTTAACCTATCAAAAGCCCGGCATAAACAGGATTAAGCTATCAAACGTCCAGCATAAACAAGGTTAACCTATTAAACGTCTAATATAAACAGGGTTAACCTATCAAAAGTCCAGCATAAACAGAGTTAACCTATCAAAAGTCCAGCATAAACAGGGTTAAC
>JAULBZ010008541.1:0-10640 GCA_032360805.1 Neoturris breviconis | reverse complement strand
AACAAAAACTATTATATAACCGCCCCTCTCTTTTAAGCGCTGTCTAATAGGCGCCCCCCCCCCTGAGATCGGAAAAATTTTATAAGGGCGCTTATTACAGTATTATTATTACAGTAAATACAGTAAACCATGAGTAACATAGGGAACTACATCTTAGAAATACTAGAACTGTAAATTCTAGATATAGACTAGATCCGACAGTCTGATGAAACCAAAAAGGATCCTCTTTTCCTTTTCGCACAAAAACATAAAAATATAAATTCTTCTAGAGAACGAAACTCCCATATAGCTTTGCTCTGTCGGACTAGAGCATCTACGGTATTTTGTAGCTATTTTGTAGCGTTCTAGTCGAATATCCAGATTTCGGTTCGTTGTTCGAGGTAACAAAACAAACCTTCGTGGGCTAGAAATGACCGGTACATGACCGCGTAACAAATAACCCATACTGTACAGTAACATAAGCCATTGACTTTTTTTACAGATAATCCGTGTTTTTATTTGAGCCTTTTGTCAAATCAAAGAGGAAGTTGGACAAATAATGTATATCTGACCAAACAAACAGGAAACTTCCTATCTTTATACACGTCAATGATATGTATGGTCGGTAGCAATGCTTCTTATGTTGTTTAAACAGCATATCCACTGATGCGAGTCATGTGGCCTCCTTGCCTTGTCTCTCAAGATCATATAAAAAGCTCGAATGTTTTGTAAAGCTGTGTATCTGTGTATTAATTTCATTTTTACTAAAATTTACTTATAACTTCAAGGACAGCCGAGGGCCGTTATATAAATTTTGTTTAAATTTTTTTTGAAAAAAAAAGAAGTTAAAGTCGGCAACGCGACTTTAAACTTTTTTCTGAAATACGCCATTTTCTTTCAAATTGTGTCTTATACTTTAGGAGTATTTAACTATCGCGGTATTTAACTATCGCGGTTTTCGCGGATTTTGGCCCCATTCGCGAAAGTAAAATACGGAAAAAATCCTATATTGATCCGCGAAAGTTTATTTTTTTGGTACTAAGCTCATCTTTTTTTTCGTCATAAGTTATTGGGAAGATCCTGAGCAAGAAGAACGCATTCAACCTATTTGATGAGGAGCCATTTGATGAATAGCTATAGTATCTTTTTTGGAAGGAATAGAGTATGGTGATAAGTATTGTGTTTTTCTCTTTCCATTCTCCCTGAATCCATTGAAATAAAGAATATAAATTCTCCAATTATTCCTTTAAATACGAAAAACAATTACTATTTTTGCTCATCCGCGAAAGTTTATGCTCGCGAAAAATTCTCTTTTGGACGATCCGCGAAAGTTTGTGCTCGCAAAATGCAAAAATTTCGCAGATTTTTAAAACCGCGAAAGTTAATGCCCGCGAAAGTTAATGCTCCTAAAGTAAATGATAATTTTGGATGTCATAGATGCTTGACTTACTCTGCAAGATCCTTTAAAAGAAATCCGGTATTCTTTCAAATAATAGCTTTGAGCTTGTTTTGATGACAAATCGAACTGTTCGGTACATTACCCATTTGCTATTTACAATATTATTATTCAATGTTCTTTACCACACATAATACAGTGGTTTGTTTACATTGGTGATGAGGAAACTTGTTCTAGCGTTTTGCTGCAGACTTTGAACAAGTTTTTACTCACAGGTTTGTAGCTTATAGCTTATTCAAGGTGTAATGCTATTGTATATTTTCAGCCAAGTTAGCTGAAAATATTCTGAAAAATCTCTCCTCCACAGTGATGATCGGCTGTTATTTCGAGCCCTGTTATAATTTCTTATTGTTTTCACTTTCAGTCTCTAATGTACTTGAATGGTGTAATTGATTCAATTAATGTATCTTCTAATGTTTTGCACGATGACAAACAAATAAATGGTACTGAACACGATCATCCCGGTGAAACAATACAACAAGGAATATCAGGGTTATTTGTTACTATTTACCCAAACGATCCAACGGAAAATAATGAACTGAAACTCGAGTTAGGTGATTTGGTTGATGTATTGAAAACATCAGAGACTGGTTGGTGGAAGGGTAGATGTTTACGCACATATGAGATAGGCTGGTTCCCATCGCATTATGTCAGGGTAAGAACATTTTCTTCTTTTTAAAATTGTAGAAGACATCAAGATACAAAATAGCTGCTGGACATCGTTTTCAGCTGCGATGCAATATAAAAACACTCCCCTTCACAGGTGAAGTCAAATAGTTATATTCAGGCTCTAAATATTCAATTCTGTGTAGGGAATTTTTTCTTTTCTTTTTTCGGAATAGTCCTTTTCACTCTTGGGACAAGTGCGTTGAGCTTTGTTATTGAATTCTATTGATTAATTTTCCTCAACTTTTAACAATTATTATAACCCTTGTATTTATATTATATGTTAATTAGAAAACTATATTAGTGTTTTGAAACATGCATACCTAGGAAAACCATAAAATATTACAAATTCCTACTGTATGCGCATTAGTATTTGTTAATTCCTAGATTTTAAAATTTAAAAATCACATGCGTATTGTTCTCATAAGTATTGAGAAAAACATAAGACGTTCATATGGCTGATTTATTTAGTTTCGAATATGCTTAAGCACGGAGGCTGGGGTGGAGAATAGAGGAGTCGAAATAACTATATATGGAGCTAGTTTGAATATAACTGCCGGACATCACCTGTGGAGGAGTGTTTTTGTTTAGGCTTGTGGAGAATGACGTTGTGTCAACAAAATTGCAATTACAGGCCTCTGAATTCACCATGGCGTTCCCCTGTGGAGGAGCATCTTTGGAGGCTAATTTGCAGCCAACAGGGGAATGCCGACGTGAAATCATAGGCCTGCACTTGATTGTTGATAGTTGACTAAGCACAATAATTTTATTTTGATAACTTTTTTAATTTTAGCCGCATACATCAGACCTTGACTTCAGTGAATATTTAGAAGATGGTGTCAATGAAGATAAAGGATCAGTTTCAGACAGCGAAGTCCATGTCAGGACATTATCATTTTACAAACGAAATCGACAAGAAAATGGATACAATAGTGATGATGGTACATCAAGCCGGCCTTATGATAATGGAGAAAGAAACTTAAGGGTATATATTGTTAATTTCTCTTTCTCTCTCTCTCTCTCTATGCTCTCAATGCAACATGGAAATAGTGTCAGAGAAGGAGTGTGTAGTTTGTTTATATCAATTATTAAAAATCTATTTTAGTTCATTGGGTCAGTGACCTTGAGTTGGTCAGTTTCTTTTTAATGAAGAAGCTAAACCGTTTCAGGATCAACATTCGGACTTCACCTGTGGAAAAGTGTTTTTGAGAAACCCTCCTCTACAAGTTATACCCATCTGGCAGTCTGATGTTGAAATAAGTCAATCAGTGTTCGAAATAAGAGCAAATAATCACTGTGGAGTAGTAATTTTTGAGCATAGCTTCCGGTTAGAAAATCTGAAGCAATGCTCAATAAGCCCTCCTACACAGTGATTATTTGCTTTTATTTCACACACTGCATATAGGTGTAAGAAAGTGTTTCAAAGAGTCTAAAAAAATCAAGATATTTGACTCAGTACCTTATTTTTTAGGCTACTTCTGTTTCACGAAACATTAAACACAAACTTGAAGATGTATCTTTACCTGGTGAAGGAAATAAGCATGAATCGTCCAATCTACTAGGTAAGTTTTCCTACTAATAGTTTTTCACGCCTTGTAGAAATCAAATGATTTTACCTGTTCCACCGTTCTAATCACTTCGAGAATATGTAATAAATCATTCTCTTTATTTCTTTAGAACTAGAGAGACCTGTAAGAGATGTGCCACCTTCTCCAAGTATAGAGAAAAATGAGTACCCACTTGATGTTTCTACAAGTTGCAAAAATAATACAAATATTGAACAGGATCATAAAGAAAACATATCAGAGACTGTTGAACCGCCATGCAAACCAGTACCTCCAAAACCAAGAAAAAGTCACTTGAAACATACGTATCGTAACTTAGCCGCTGAAGGTAAACTTGGCTCTACCGACAGTTTAGTTACCAGATCTACTGAATGTTTAGCTACTTATGATCGTGTTGGTAATATTCTTCATCCTACACACGTTCGAAGAAACTCTGAAGAAATAGCAACTAATGATGAAAGTAAATTACGTCTATCAAAGAAACCAATTGACAGACTTCGACCACGATCTTTTCAGGAGACTCCTAGGGCTTCCTTTTTTTACTTAGCCAATCGTTATGCTTCTCAAATGAAATCTGCTTGGTCTTTTCCAACGTTAATAGTCAGTGATCAATTGAATCTTAGTCCCGAAGATGAAAGACCATACTTAGTTCCCATTCCGCGAAAATCTCGACGCAAATCATCGTTACCAATCTCCGGAATTTCCAAAGACGAGGCAGCAAGGTTAAATGATCTATCGAAGTTGTCTTCATCTGATCATCATATAAACGATGTAGGACGTGAAAAAACTGATGCGTATTATCACGAACAACAATTTAACTACAAATCCCACAATGCACCTCCTAAACCAGTTCGTCGATCATCATCTAGTGGAAGTGATCTTCCGCCTTCTGTCCACTCGGTGTATGTAAGTATTCCTACAGACCAAGATATAAGACCTATAGAAAATGATTTAGACGCACCGAATAAACCGCTTCCTCCGCGCCCAGTCGTTCAAACTGAGACAACCATAAGTGTTGTAATTGTTAAGCAAAATAAACCGGTTATTGCTCCTAAACCGAGCATTGAACACGTATTACCAGTTAAAACTGCACCATTAGTTCAACCAAAACCACCGAAACGATCAAGCTCTAAAAACGTTACGAAGAAGTTTATCGAAGAACAGTTAGCTCATAGTAACGACAGTATTAGTACCAGTCCTACTAGAATATCTAATGACAAACACAGTCGACATGCAGCTAGTCGCTTAAAATCAAGTGGACACTTTCATTTCGCAAGTTTCGAATCAATTAATGAAGAAACAACCGAACAGTTCAATAACTCACCCGCTACAGTAAAACATACAAATAGAAAAGTTGATCATAGAAGATGGCATTCTGAACCTCACGATGGAAGTTATAACCTAAATACTAGTAATGCTGTGAAAGAGCACCTAAAATATATCCCAATAGAGATGAATGAGACTGTTTCCAATCCTCGTCTTTATTCTCCTGATAGTGACAGTCCTCGCACACGATCTCCTGAAAATGGCAGTCCTCGTATACGATCTCCTCAAAATGGCAGTCCTCGTACACGATCTCCTGATAATGACAATCCTCGTACGCGATCTCATAATGACAATTCTCGTAAGCGCTCTCCTGATAATGACAGTCCTCGTACACGGTACGCTCCTAATGATAGTCCTCGTACTCGATCTCCTCACAATGACAGTCCTCGTACTCGATCTTCTCAGAGCGACATTCCTCGTACTTGGTCTCCTCAAAGTGACACTCCTCGTACTCGATCTCCTCAAAGTGACACTCCTCGTATTCGTTCACCTGATAGCGAAGATGAAAATAGATTTCAAACAATTTTAAATGAGAAAACATTGCGAAAACATGACAAACTGAACGATTTATCATCGAAAAGTAGAACCTCGTCTCTGCAAAGTTTAAATTCTATAGCATCTTCGGGACGGTCAACATCCTCTACAAAACACGAACAAATGAACTTACGCAAAGCAGTGATGGATGTTTATGGACAAGGTGAAAACGATTTGTCGTTTAAAGCAGGCTCAATGTTATTTGAACTGCGGCCTCGTAATAAAGATGGATATTGTTATGGATTACTAGAAGACTCAACACAAGGATATTATCCTGCGAAAGCTGTGCAAAACTTTCAATATGTCTAAAATGTTGACGCTGTTGTTCAGTGGTGGAAATAAGAGCAACTAACCACTATGTGATGATAGATTTCTGTGCGCATCACTCCTGCGCAGTGATTATTTGCTCTTATATCGATCACTATCGTTGTTGTTGTTGTTTTTACATTGTGTTTTTAATGTAGGAAGAAACTATGGGCGTTTGTCTGAATAATTTGCATTGCTATTTCTGCACAGTAAATACATCCGCTAAAGCGTTAAAGTGGGAAGAAAATTAATCCACCTTTCCCGAATTAACTTTTTGATGACGTCATGATCGTGTTGGTTTTCAAATATTGTTATCTATAAAAGGAATAACTATTCTAAGAATTTCAATGTCATTCCGCAAATAGTTAACTTTTATATAGCAGTTTACAGATAGGAATTACGTCAGTGTAAATAATCACTGCGGAAGAGGGATTTTTGAGCATAGCTTCAGACTTTATAGCATAAAGCTATGCACAAAAATCACTTCTCCGCAGTGATTATTTACTCTTATTTTGATCACTACATTCGATTACAAGATCGTTGATCGTTGTTATCTTCTCTCTCTTACTTACAGCCAAAGTTTTAGGATTTAGGATAGGGGTCGAGATGAGCGTAAAAATCATTTGCGAAGGAGAGTATTTTTATTTGACCCATCGTGACAACATTGATTACTTCGCAGAAACTATTTACGCCCATCGTGTTGATTCCTGCGTATTCTCTTTTATATATTTATAGATATTTATACTTAAAAAACATACAGTATCAAGTCTCAAAATGACTATCAGGAATCACCTGTGTTTACTCAAAAAACACTCCCCACAGGTGATGTCCGACAGCTATTTTTTAGGCTTTCAGTATCTATAAAGAAGGGTGTTGTGTCAACGTAATTGCGGAAAAACCAATCGACTGTTAAATCGTTTGTTCAATACTATTCTCTGTAGGTACAGTGGGCAAAAAGCTGTTCAAATTCGGCAGTAAGGAATCCGTTGTTCTAGTGTCTTTACTGCGGACTCTGAACAAATTTTGCTATTTATACGTTTATCAGTTAGCCAAAATTATTCAAAGTCTGCAGTAAAGACGCTAGAACAACGTTGATCGACGTTGTTCTAGCGTCTTTACTGCCGACTTTGAACACGTTTTTGTCTACTCTGGGTTATCTGCTGACATTTTACATCGATTGTCATAAAAAGGGGCTGGTTGGCCATCTCGTTGTAGAGGATGTCATGTATCATAAATTTTTTCTTTAATATGTACGCTGTAGACACGATATCGGATCAACGTCAAAACAGCGTCACGACGTTGCTTTGACGTTAATTCAACGTTGATCCGACATGTTGATCCGACGCCGTATGCCTGCTAGTATACCATGTGTTCTGGAAAAATTTCCGGAGGCTATCTTCCAAAATATAGGTTAGGGACTAAAGTCAGGTCCCAGTACTGAAAGTTGCTTAGTTGCTAAATGTTTCGATATACATCCATTTTTGAATGAAAAATAATAGAAAGCCCTGATTCTGGAACTGTATACACAGGTATGAATATATTATACGTAGGTTTGTTATGGAAAACGAAAAAAAGAAGGTAATACAGCAATTCGAATTGGCATACAAATCTAAAAAAACATTTTGTGAAGTTGTTTATGATTATGGCCCTAAAAGTTGCTTAACTTTTTACTGTCTGAGTTCTGGTTGCTTATATAAAAAAGTGCACTATTCTAGTAGCCTACCCACAGACATCTAGTTAATTTGTTTACTTAAAATAAAACAGCTACATCCTGTTCTAATTTCCACACACATATTTTTACAGTATATTACTTATTTTCCGATCCACATGCTGGAAATTAACAGTTTTAATGTTTCCGTAATGACTTCTTACTTGTGTTGTTTATAAAAATATATATTCAACCATAGACCTATTCACAAATACATGAAACGAGGTGTCGACTACTCAAAATAGAACTTGATGCAATAACTTCCTTTTTGTGCAGTGCAGTGCATTGCATCAAGTTTTACTTTGAGCAGCCAACGCCTCGTTTTCATGTATTTATGAATAGGTCTTCACCCTACCCTTTTTGGTACTTTATTTATAAATTCAGAAAAGCTGTGATCAAAATAAGAACAAATAATCCCTGTGGAGGAGTGGTTTTTCAGCGTATCTTCAAGCTTGGTAGCCTGACGCTATGCTCAAAGTCATTCCTTCACATAGATTATTTGATCATATTTTGACCACTACCAGACTCACAAGTCCCAATAAATTTTTTCGATTGTTTATTAAATGGAAAATATAAATTAGAAATCGGGTCGAAATATAAGCGTAAATAGTATTGGCGAAAATGGTCTATTGTTTATATTACATTTGCATTTATTTCGACCCCACTGCTAATCGGTATGTATCAGTATGAATCAGTATTGGTTATTGACGTTGTGATTTTGTATCTTTTAAAACGGTTTTTTGGATATTTTTGTTGTTATTTCTATGGAAAATTTTAGACAAAAACCCAGTTGTCAAAGCTTGTTCAAAGTCAGCAGTAGAGACGCTAGCGCTTTTACCGTGGACTTTGAGCAAGTTTTTGCCTACTTGGAAGGGACTGTCTCTAAATTATATTTCAAAAGCTGTTATTTCTCAGTGGGCGAGTGACGCCTTTTCAACGTCGAAAAAGACGTCGCGACATCAAAACAACGTCTTTTTGACATTGATCTTATCAATGTCAAAAAGACGTTGTTTTGATGTCACGTGCCGGAAGGGTTTGTTAGATTTAAAGCAGGTAAAATCGGATTAAAATCTACAATGAAGAGTGTTATGTCAACAAGCTTGCAATTGATTGGTTAACCTCCTTTGGATTAACCAATCATTTACAAGATCGTTGACTCAGTAACTCTTCTATTTGGAGACAGTCCCTTAGATTTACTTACGTGTAAATTGTATAGGAAATTATATTTTACTAAATTATTGTATATACGCATTCATATTACAGCCATTTTCAGTAATTGCAAATCCTTTTGTTTTCCTGTGACAACTTGGCACATGTATTAATTTGTTGATGTTTGTTAGTATAAATTTGTTACAACATTCAATTCGCCTGAACAACCGTATCTATGCGGTCATGTGTCCAATAACAATTATTCAGTAATTTATTTATAGATAAACATGGAGTCTCTTCCTCCCGTCTCTTCCTCCCGAGGAACTTCACTCGCAAAGAACAATTTAAAAACAGGATACAAGTTTCCAACATTCACCTGGATTACGTGTAAATTGCAGGAACCTAAACGTATATAGTCCAGTGACGAATTTGATTCTTCAGGAAGTATTGTTTTTGCAAATAAATCCACCGTGTTTTCTCCTATTAAAAAGGCGGTACTACTAAGTCTAAGAGGCTGAAAAAATTTGAAGGAACAAGAAACTCCTTTCCGTGAACTAAGTCCGCAGAAAAAGAACAAATCTTGGTGAACGGAGGGAATATACATTGCTATTGAAAATTAAATCCTAGCGAAAAATAAATCGTTCGCTCGCGTGTAGTAATGTTATCCAACTGCTTTGGAAGAGTATCGAGTCAACAATCATACAATTAATCGATCGGAAATCTCTATTGCAGATTTTGTTTTGATACTATATATTCTAATATCTGATTTTCCAGAATAACATGGAGACGGCCAAAAAAAAAATAAACCGGGACCTGCCAACTCGTTCCCAGTGACGCTGGGAACGAGTTTGTTGGACCAGGGCAGGGTTAAGGATTAACGCGTATGATAGTTAGTCATTATATGATCTTTTACAAATAATATAGACCAATGCTTAAAATATGAGCAAGTAATCACTGTGGACGAGTGATTTTGAGCTTAGCTTCAGGTTTTTCAGCTCTTCCAATTCACTCCTCCACAGTGGTTATTTGTTCTTATTTCGAGCATTGTGTGGACACACAGAAAACAAAAAAATAAATTAAAATTCCCCAACATCCCAAAACAGAACTTAAAATTGAATACAATAAATACTATCCAACATGCTTTGCAGTTTTAATTTTAACAATGCATTGTGGATAGTGTTATTTAATTATTCATATTATTTAATTTAATAAAAATATATAAATATACACATGCGAGTGGCAAATATGCCTCATCCTCAGTGGTATAAACTTGTTCAAAGTCCGCAGTTAAGACGTTAGAACAACGCCATTTGACATTGTTCTAGCATCTCTACTGCAGACTTTGAATAAGTTTTTTCCAACTGGGGATGATATTTGCCACACTGGATCTAAGTATTCTTTCACAAGACCATTTGGCACTGAGTGGGAAGTCCGTCATTAAGTAGGGAGTATCCTTGATATCTATGCATCAATCTCGTACCCAGAGTTACTTGCCTTTTTTAAAACGGAAAGGCAAGTAGCCCTGCCGACGAGATTTTCTATGCATATCCTCATATCCTTTGTCTTGCTTGGAAATAAAATAACTTGATTAAAAAAGCTCCTAACATATGGCAATGTATGGGAATATGCACTGGTAAAGTAGAGCAATATTTGATGGGAGCCATTTTACTAGCGTCTTTACTGCGGCCTTTGAACAAGTTTTTACCCACAGCAAAAACTTTTTCAAAGTCCGCAGTAAAGACGCTAGTATGTTAGAAAACAGAATCCATAAAAATTCACAAGATAAAAAGAATACCTTAAGGGAAGAAGTTTTGGCGGGAAGAAAATTTGGCGGATTTGGCGGTTTTTGCCCAAAACCGCCAAATTAAATTCCTGCCAAATTTAAAAATAATCGTCATCCGCCAAATTTAATTCCCGCCAAATTAAACAATTTTCGTCATCCGCCAAATTA
>JAULBZ010008540.1:0-10640 GCA_032360805.1 Neoturris breviconis | reverse complement strand
AGGTTCCTAGATCGCTAGATCCTTGGATCAGCAAATCTTTGCTTCATTTACACCGTTAGATTGCTAGATCCTTGGATCCCTAAAGCGTTTTAATCACTAGATCATTGGAGAATCGCACGGTGCGTATGACAGAAAAAGCAACTAATAGTGAGTTCAGGAAGCAGCTACACCAAATTGAAACGGAACCGAGGCTACATATTTAAATTTTCACGTGAACCGAAAATCCATTGCCATATATTTTTTAATTAGCGAATGATAATAAAAATTTATAGAACAATAATATTATTTTACCGAATGATAATGCGTTATTGAGAATAACAATAAATAATTTACTGAATGGTAATAAAAGTTGAGAATGATAATAAAAGATCGAATAAGAATAAATGTAGCTAATATTAGAAATTATTTATAATTTAATATACAAACAGCACTCCATACCTACCTAAGGTTACAATCAAGGAAATATGGTAATAAATTTTGGTACACTTTGAAAGAATTTCATAACTGACTCTCATGAAAAGCACCCTAAACATTTGCAAAAGTGGACCTCTCTTTATAGATGCTGTGTCTAAAGAACGAAGAATAAATCTCTTTATTTACTGATTAAGACCTGTGATTGACTGATGCGACTGTTTAGTGGCAATTCCAACAGCAACAAATGCTTAAAGAATAGTACACAGCTAGCATTAGAGAGACATTATAGTTTATGTGCATACCTTAACTGTATCCTTTAACTCAACGTAATCTTCTCTCAATTGTTGATGATATTCTTGACATATTTCTTTTTCAGATTCCTTTTTATGAAAAAAATCATTTAATTTGGTATACTCGTCTTTGCTAGTCCTAGATTCTTCTTTGCACTTTATTAGTTCTTCTGTCAATTCTTTAGAAATTTTTGTCAGCATCTTCACGTCTAAAATATCAGCTTTGCTTGCATGTTCTATACTTGTCAAAATCTTAAAAGGTATCAAGTTTCTTTTATTTGTATGTAAATTTAATAATGTTCGTTTTTTTGGTTGGCGTTCTTCATTTTCAATTTCAATGTCAAACAACTGCTTTCTTATATTTTCATTGTCATTAGTTAATATTGAAACCTTTTTTACTAAATCATTTTTTCGATTCAATAAATTTCTTTTAGTAGAATTGCCAGCATGTTCAGCATATGATTTGATACTCTGTACTTTCAGGTGCGAATGATTCTTTTCTGCTAAATTTTCAAATTCTTTAATAAAGTTTTCGTATGCATGTTGTACTTCGGCAACAATTAACCTTTCCTTTGACTTTGCTGCATCTGGATTAAAAAGTGATTCTTTTTCAAGCAACATATCAGTTCTAGACTTTAAATAAGTTTCTTTATCAAAAAGACGGTTTAAACCATCATAATGGTGGTTGGTATTCGGTGGCAAATTATAATAAACAACACGAGGAATATCTGCTGCGTTGGCGGTGGTGATAGTGGCGGTAGTTCGGTGAGTATTACAGATGAGTGAGGCTTTGGAAGACACTACCGGAGGAAACGATGCCATTTTGAATTAAAGTGAATCTACCTTCTGTTCAAGCAAAACCATTTAAAGGATTACGAAATTTGGAAAGAACTAATGTGAAAACGAAAGTGCTCGCAAAATCGAATGTTTACGCCTGCCATTATTAACCTCGCTTATCTGTAGATCCACTAGCGAAAACTTCACAATCACTTTTGACTTGCAGAGCTCACTGTGCTTCCAAGGAGATTTATTTTTAGCCTAGACCATTAGCGTCTTCTTCTCAGACGCCACAGACTCTGCTCAATATAATATAATATTCCTTTCAGATTTTCTTCCGGACGCAATCTCGTTTCCAGGGAACGAGGTTACCTCCGGACGCGCAACCGCGTTTCCAAGGTAGTTTCTTACAATTTCAAAATACGCGTAGTCTAAAGCGGACGCCATTGGGCAAAAGAAAATCAGTGTCCGCCTTATATAGATTGAGCTCCAATCTCAAACTACAGTACAACGTTGTAGTTTGGGACTGGAGCTCAGGCTAGCCTTACAGAGATTTTGTCTAAATAACGGAAAGATGTCAATTTACTATGGAATGACTTTTTTTGGCTTACGCGCGGAATTTTCCGCCTAATGAAAATCAACCTTAATAGAAGGAGATTTAGGGGAACGAGTACCCGCTCTACTGTCCGTGAGAGTTTGACGGTAAATCATTCCGGGCTTAGAAAAACTGTTCGTCTTCTAACGAAGCGTCCGCTTTATGATAAGTCCGTCTGTTGGTGATTCCACTGTGCTTTGAAAAAGGAGAAGTCCTGGGAACAAGATTGGCAGATGCAGCTTTTGTATGTAAACTGTGCAATGATAAACATTGACGACAATTATATTTCGAAAAGGCAAAAAGCGCTGGGAATGAATGAGGTTGACATTGATGGTGAAATTCGTTCACAGATACCAAGGTAAGACATTTTTGAAATTCTTAAAAAATAGCAACCTCTTTTCCAGGGTTTCCTCTCTCCTGATGTTTAGTTGAACGTCAAGAGAGAAGAAGCCCTGGGAAAGAGGTTGCGAAAATAGTGAATTTTGCGGAATTAAATTTTGCTGATAAGGTTGTAGCTACTAGAATCTGCGTAAATAATCTTTACGTAAAAATCTTATTTTCAAAATGGGAAATTTGTCTCTGTAAATCTGTCTCTTTCGAATTAACGTTTTTTAATAGCTATTTTGCGGAATTTTTTGCATGAGTGGATTTTAATAAACTCTGCGGAATAAAGATTGGCTTATAAGGCACTATAATCCTTGTTATTTTATATATCATAAACTACAATCGTGGACATAAATGATGATAAAAAATACAAAGTCATATTTCATCTTAGAAACCCTGGGAACGAGGTTGGCTGATTCGGTAGGTAATACTTTGCAACTCAGTGAGCAAAAACCTGCTTAAAGTCAGCAGTTAAAAACTTGTTTTAGCATCTGTACTGCGGATTTTGATTTTTTACTTTTATTTTAGTTAAATTTATCAGTGTTTGAATTAAATCTATGGATAAATCGACGTAGCTACAGTGTATAATAAATAAGGAAATAATTATTAGAGAAATATTTTTAATAAATACAATAAATATGTAAAATAACTTTGACCTAAGGGACCATCACAAAACTTCGCTCCAATACCAACTTTTTTGGTAAGGTTAAATCAACTAAACTTGTCAAAATTCAACAAAAATTAATCTGTACAGAAGTGTGTTAGGTCAATGAATTTGTAATGGATTGAAACAAATCCATTGCAAGATCATTGACCCAGTACTCTCCTCTGTAAATTTTATTTCTGAGACAGTCCCTAACTAACAACATGGTCTTATATATAGTGAAATTATACCGATCGGCATATCAAACATTTATATCAAATAAATTGATTTACCCAGTGAGCAATGACTTGTTCAAAGCATTCAGTAATAATATTGCAAAGTTGTTCTAGGGTCTTTACTGTGGACTTTGAACAAGTTTTTGCCTACTGGATACTGTAACCCTAACCAAGCACGAAAATAATTGTCTTGTCACCTGTGAAAGAGTGCTTTTTTATTTCAAAAACACTCCTCCACATGTGACATCCGGCGGTTATTTTCAAGCTTGCTAACAACAAATCATGTTATATATACATAGCATGAAGGTCTACTGAAAATGGACAGGTATAGCTCCGTATCCTTGTATGCCAATACACAGTATGGATACGGAATTACACCTGTCCGCTTTCAGTAGGCCTTCATGTTGTGATAGTCGTATATATGGGTTTGTTTGCTTTTAAGGCGAGTATGTAGATACATTACTGCGCTCACCCGAATTATAGCACACCTCGAATAAGCGCACTTCCTAAAAGGTGCATTTTGATATTTGCCGTACACTTACTCGGATAAATACGGCACAGTATAATCTTAATATGAGATAGTAGTATAACGAACTCAGCACTCTTCCCCATGTTTTTTGTTTTTTTGTCAACAAACTCCTTATAAAATTAGTTAGACAATGTCTAACGAACTTTCAATGTAACGAACTCTCACTTTTACGAAGTAATTCTTATGTCCCATGACACAAGTAAACCTCCATATAATCCCTCCCTATATAAATATTTTGTTTTTATTCTATTTACATTGAGACCTCTAAAGATTGAGAATTTCATAAACTCTGTAAAGATGTCTTCCTGATATCCCTAGAAAAACTTAATTCAATTCTAATCTTGTATAATATTTATCGAAATCTTAGCCTTTTTAACTCCTTCTGGACTTCTAGATGTGAATTAAAAAATAAAAAAATCGATATATCGAATTCTCGATATAACGAAAAATCTTCGTTCCCCTTTAGAGTTCATTCGTAATGTCGAGATTTGTACTGTATATATATACACATTGTATACATGATTAAGGTGCTATAAGCATCAAAACGGTTTTAATTGACACTTTTTACATGTACATTTTATATATATACATATATACATTGTCCTGATAAGTGATTCAGTGAGAAAAAACTTGTTTAAAGTCTGCATTGAAGACACTAGAACAACATTTTCAACGTTGTTCTCGCGTATTTACTGCGAACTTTGAACAAGTGTTTGCCCACTCACAAAAGAGGAGTGATTATACGAACATAGTTTCATGTCAGAACACCCTTCTTCGCAAATATAGTCGCAATTTACTACTTCTGAAAAATGCGGTCGTTTCAAGAGTAAGAGTGAACTCTTTATGTGTTAAGCTTGATTTCCATTCAGCGCATTTTTCCGGGCGAGCAGGTTTTTTACACGTCGAACTTTCGACCAATCAAATTTCTCAAGTTTAGAATCCCGCGTGGAGATAACTGCCCGTGCGGAAATATACGCTGAATGGAAACTGGGCTTAAGAGTTCTCCTGAAGTGTTAGAGATTTATACTGAAGCGTATTGTCACTTTTATCACGATTTCACGAAGACAGGATACACAGAATACACACTAAATATTATACTTTCGAAATTTGCTACTTCCAGAACTGAAAAATGCTGGTCGTTTTAAGTAAGAGTTAACTCTTGAAGTCTTAGTGTTTTCTACAGAAGCTGTTGTATTGTCACTTTCATCACGTTGTACATCAGTACTTGATGATTGTGCATGATTATTTGTCGATTGCACTGTTTCAGGCTCTGAAATATAAAAACAACAAACGAATTTATGATTAACCTGATCAAAGTCACTGCATAAATGACAATATCAGAATGATAGACAGAATAGATCGAATTACATACCAAACCACAGAATAACTGTCTGATATTACCTGTGGAGGAGTGTTTTTTAAGTAGTTTTTAGCTTCAAAGTTGTACTTACAAAACACTCCTCCACAATAAGAAATGAAAATCTTGAAAGAAAACAGAGGTTAAAATAACTGCCTGTCATCACTGTGGAGGAGAGATTTAGGAATAGCATTCCTAAATATATTAGAAAAGCGCATCCCTCAAATAAGTGTCCCCTTTGGATAGATATTTTTTAATAACTGATTCCCTAGAAAGTAGATGTTTTTGATAGGCATCCTCAACTTTGACGTCAACTTATTTTGTTTTAAAAATGGAACACGTTATGGTGAAGGTAACCTACTGTATTTGCCATCAACACAAAATCTGATATGGAGGAGGCAGTGCATCCCTTCCATCTTCTTTATGATGGCGATGATGAATTTAATATAAGAATTCATATGTAAAACAATTCATATGTCTTAAAAAATAATGATTAAAAAAAAAGTGCCCCATCTCCATAATTCGTTACCAAAAGCAGATATCTTAGCAGCTTTAAAAAAGTAAAATTCGATAATTTTGAGAAAAATTGATCTATGACGAAGAGTGTTAAGTCAATGAGCTTGCAATTGATTCAGCACTCTTCCCCTGGTAACATCGTTCCTGTCAATTTTGGAATTGTGCTTCTGGTGCTAATTCAAGGAAATACAGTATTGATATAATTTCATTTTTTCGAACACCAGCATGATGTACATATACAAGCCTTTACTATCAGACAATTTCCAACTAATACCAGCCATATGCCAGGCATATTTTACAGCATGGATATATAAAGCATTGTGAGTTCAACAATCTTCATACATCAGACGAATTCACAATTAATTATAAACATTGTACGATGTGTAACACAAATATTATGGCCTGACTATATATGAACACCCAACTGTTTGGCTTAACCAATGTACAGTGAACAAATATGTACCTTGCATTAAGGATAGTGTTTTTTTCTTTGTCCCCCAATGCATTGATAGATGACCAGCTTTTCTCATTCCAAGCCAGTCTTGATATGTTATAAGAAGACCAGAATTCAACCATTTGTTATAATCATTTCTTTGCTCGTCATCTGATAATACATCATAAGCACATCTAATTCTAAACAAACACTATATTTTAAAAAAGTGCAGATAAAGGCATAATACTAATTATTTTAAGTAAGTGTTGATAAAGGAAGCATATGTAATACCATTAGAATTTCAGGCTATAAACTATATTAAAAACGCAATCATTATTATAAGAGCAAATAATCAATGTGGAGAAGTGATTTTTGAACATTGCTACGGTAGGTACGATAATGAAAGTACTTTACATAGGAGCATTAACTTTCGCGGGCATTAACTTTCGAGGTCTTAAAAATCTGCAAAATTTTTGCATTTCGCGAGCACAAACTTTCACGGATTGTCCAAAAGGGAATTTTTCGCAAGCATAAACTTTCACGGATGAGCAAAAATAGTAATTGTTTTTCGTATTTAAATAATAAGAATTTCTATTCTTTATTTCAATGGGTTCAGGGAGAATGGAAAGAGAAAAACACAATATTTATTGATTTATCATCATACTCTACTCCTTCCAAAAAGATACATAGCTATTCATCAAATGGCTCCTCATCAAATAGTTCGAATGCACTTCATTCTTCTTGCTCAGGATCTTCCCAATAACTGACGAAAAAAAAAGGCTAACTAAGATGAGCTTAGTATACCAGGGTAGTATGGTGTAAGAATTGTAAAAATATCGTCTTTAGGGTGATACGATTCAAGACTAAAGTACATAGAAGAAACTGGGAAAATTTCGCGAGCATAAACTTTCGCGGATGGATCAATATAGGATTTTTCGCGTATTTTACTTTCGCGAATGGGGCCAAAATCTGCGAAAACCGCGAAAGTTAATGCCCGCGAAAGTTAATGCTCCTAAAGTAACCCATCAAACCAAGTGAAAGTTAAAAGCACATAAATATGATTTGCATACACACATTATACAGTGTTTGAAGTATGTCTTTATTAAGATGGGTTTTTGAGTTTAAGATCAAATAAAAATTTGGAACACCTTTTTTAGGATTTCGTGTCCTTATTAAGCTGATAAGGTTTCAGTTTAAATAAACAATTGGAACACTTTTATCAAGATAAAATTATATCAAATCACTGTGGAGAAGAGTAGTGAAATTTCAAATCATAGCCTAATGCACAGTGGCTATGAATTCACAGTGGATATGAATTGCATACACACATTATAAATCATATCGTTATATACACACATACCAAATAAAAGATAGAGAACACACCTATGCTATGGTATTACTGTAGGTGTACTTTTAAAGACTTGTTATATGTTATATACTCTCTACACTGCACAGACTGCATTCCGACTACATGTACAGCTATAGGATATGCTTTAACCATACATGCTTTAACAATATTAATGTTGTCTGAAAAAAACATGTTATATACACCAACATATTATAGTTTTACTTAAAAATCATATTCTATACATATAGGATGGTTTTTACTAGCCCTTTTAAAGTTTTATTTAATAAATCCATTTTCTATGTTTTTACTAACTGATGTTATGAAGCACCAGAGAATAGAACAATGTAACAGAAGAAGAAATTTTCTTTATTATATTTATTATTTTTTTATAATATTCTTTTATTAAAAAAATCTTTCTCTGTTGAATTGTGTATTGTTTGCATTGGGAGTAATTATTGTTAAAAAACCTAATTATACTGTTAATATAATTAGTCTGTATATAACTATACTGTTTTTTCGACCCTAATATGGATATAACATTAATAGTTATTTCAAAATTGAGAAGCTTTCCAAAATCAAAATGGAGACTTCAATTCTTGAAAGTTTAAAAAATTATTTTTATAAAAAATGTCACTTATCATCTCAAAAAATTGAGGAGGGAGCTTCCTTAAAATACAAACTATCTGCCAAAAAAGATTCATGGTCAAAGCCTTATAAACAGGATTCATAAAATCATAAATTGATCATTTTTGTGAATGTAGATCAAATTTTCAAAAATATTCAAAGTCTCTCTTTTTTGCCTAAATATTTTTGTCAGCAGTCTCGCAATATTGCCTAGAATGACATAATCAAATTTCAGGACAGTACCACACTGTCCATTGAAAGAAAAATGCAATTTAGACCCTTTTTGCCTAAAACTCGGGAACATGTTCTACTAAGAAAAGCGGGCCGGTGCCACTGCAAAGTGATTGCAACAGCCCATCTAAACTTTGTTTGGTGAGTTAAAAATCACTCCTCCACAGTGATTACTTGTTTCTATTTCAAACAGTGACAATACCTCTCATAATGTATGCTTGCTTCTTTATCTCCTGAATTCTTATCTGGATGATATATTTTAGCTTTCAAACGGAATTCTGTATATATTTGCTCTTTGCTTGATGATTCACTACAACCAAGGATGTCATAAAATGTTTCCTCCCTAACAAATTTCTCTATGTTATCCATCCATATAAATCTTAAAATCAGAGTATTGTTCAAATAAATAATCAAAGGTACAGTATTAAAAGTAGCCCACCAAACCAAGTTTAAATATGATCTGCATACACACATTATACAATGTTTGAAAAATGCCCTTATCAAGATGGCAAAGTTTTAGGTCAAATAAACAATTGGAACACCTTTTTCAAGGTAAAATTATGTCATGTCACTATGGAGAAGAGTAGTAAAATTTCATATCAAGGATAAACACCCAAATTTTACATTGCATTAGGATTTCATGTCCTTATAAGTTGATAAAGTTTTGACTTAAATAAACAATTTGAACACCTTTAGACTGAAGCAATGCTAAAAAATCCCTCCTCCACAGTAGATATTCATTGCATACTGTACATCATAGCATTATGTATACAATAAATAAAGAAAACACCTATACAGCATGTTATAGTATTAATTGTGTTTTTAAAGACTTGTATATGCTACATAGTATATAGGCTATGTATAGGCTATATTAAAGTAATTTCTGCCACTCTTTGTTGACAACATGATTTAAAAATCTCTTCTGTTCGTGATATTTTGCAGACTGCAAAGAATCTTGCTAGGAACCTGGTCTTGGTAATACAATTGAATCGCCGATGAAATCTTGGACGGGGCAGTCCCTGGCGTGTTTGCTTGTCGCACTGCAATATAGATGAATATAGCGAAAACTTCTCCTCTTAATTTTTTCTATGGCCATTAAGGGGAAGGGGGGAGGGGGTATAAGCCTAGGGCCTAAAGCCGTTTAAAAATATGGAAATCGATTGTCGATGGCCCAGTGAAGAGGCATACGGAACTTTCAAAGGCCTAGCGGTGGCCTACAGCGAGAAAATGGATGATAAACAAACTGTCCGGAATAAAAAGTATCCGGAATTAGACGATGATACGCTAGCTAGCTATAGCAATTCCAAACAAAAAAATAATTCCTTCGCCCTTTACAGTATAAAAAATATTTCATCAGAAAGTGCTTTTTAATAGAAAAAAATGGGTCATTCATGTTCATACCATTTACCGTTCTTAAGATAAATTTTAAAGCTTCAAAAATGGTAGCTAAGTACTAATTTTGGCAAAATGCATCGTAAATCATAGGAAGAAAAATGGCCGTCCACTCAAAAAATGCCGCCATTATGGAATATCTCAAACTCAAGAATAGGAAACATAGACACGGGGGGATTTCAATTTTTTAGTTAGAAACTAAAACTCTTCTATAACCGAGCCGAATCAATGCCTTGATATCATCAAATAAGTAATAATACAGTGCAGGGTTGAAAATATCGGAAACCGAAGTTGAACCTAAATTATTTTTTTTGTTGTTGCCATACGGTGCCGCTAACTTTTAAAATTGAAATTTAGCCATGAAAAAAAAAGTAAATAATATCTTCTTCCTCGACCGCAACTTACTATACTTACGAAGTTTTACCTCTGTAGCTTCTAAATTTCCATAGGCATTAGGTTTTTAAAAACATACGTAAACACTTGCGGGTAATCAGATTTTCATAAACGCAATGAATTCTGTCAAAGTGAGCTAGTTTCAACGAACAAGAATTATAAAGAATATATATATATTGATAAAATATTAATAAATGTATTACATCTAAAATTAAGGGCAAGTGGAATCTCATCAATTCTGCTGGGGAACTAGAGTATGAAGACTATATTGTTTCTAAATCCCTGAAATGGTCACTCTGGTAAATAACTGAGAAGCCCTAACATCTTCAATTTTTGTGTATGTTTGTTTTATTTGTATGCGTTTGTGATGTGAGTATAAGGGTCCATTTTTTTCATGCACGGTTTGCAAACCGGTTTGCAAACTAGTTTGAAGTTGCAAACTAAATATTCAAACTAGGTTTGCAAACCGAAAAGAATG
>JAULBZ010008539.1:0-10641 GCA_032360805.1 Neoturris breviconis | reverse complement strand
AGGTTTTAACACGGTGCTGTATTAGCCGGGTGGGAGTGATTCGTTGCAAGAATTCGTTGCGGACGGAAGGACGGAAGGACGGACGGACGGACGGAAGGACGGACGGACGGAAGGAAGGAGACAGGATTGGTAAACCAAACAATATCTGCCTTTAGCGAGATTGAATAATTGCATTTACCATACGGCGTGTGAAATTAGGAAATTGTGAATGTATTCAAAAAAAGTTTATAGGTTATTTGAAAGATGAATGGAATAGAAATCTACATTATACATATATACTTATGTAGAAGAATGCTGAACGTCAGATCACCAATTATGTTTTGAAAGGTCTAGCGCTCACCCGAAAACATGATTTTCAAGAAGACTTTGAACTTGAAATATTTTATATACTCTACAGCGAAGAGAAATTGTATAGACTTCGTTAACCCTTCATTAGTATGGTGTGGACCCCCTGAACTTTTTAATTTTGCTGTGAAAGTATAACACAAATTATCATTCAGAAGGTCATTTTCATACATACTTTAAAAATATGCATCATACTTTTGTGACTTTTTGCCCCCTGAATCTTCAAATACCTTCCCATGAATTAACAAATCTCCGGGTGTACCTCACTATCCTAACGAAGGGTTAAAATGCAAACTATATTGCGTTGAAAGTTGTCAGTGGTAGTAGTTTGACTAAACATAATGAAGCTCCTTGTTAAATTGATAATAATTAATAATAATAATTGATACAGCGTTTTTATCTGTCATAATAATCTTACTTTGTTATTATAGTTATGTTTTGCAACAACTTACACAACATATAAGCATACGAGCGTAGATCAACTACATTATTTTACATAAAGTGAGCGCATGTTTTCAATATTAATCAAGACAGACAAAACTGTCGTTACGTGTTTTTAGGAGTTAGCATTCAAATGGATCGTACAAGACTGGTACAAGAGAATGAAAGAAATTATCAATCACAATGTACGGAAACGTTACTTATAAAAACCAAATTGAAAAATAATATACAGTATATAGTATACAATTACAGTATTTTCGAGATACCAGACTTCACTAAATGCGTTAAATAATTATATATGCAAATTTTGTCTTTTCATTTACAGAATTTAAATAGTTATCTTGCCTCTTTAAAGAGACATGTGTGTTTCGAGTGTTCTCCTTTCGAGATATATGTTTGTTTGATACTGTCAATTCAGGCACATGGAAACATTACAAAACTATTTGTGAGTAGAAAAGGTCGTGGGTGTAGGGTAAAGATTAACGAATTAATTACTGACAGTGATGAACCTAGACAATTGGTATTGTTCGAGGGACTTAAGCAAATACGAACATTTTATAAACAGTTTTTTTAAACGCCGATAGATCTACTGAAAAAGAAACTCATGGATGGATTAATACCCAATGAACACATAGTCGTCTTTAAGACGTCTTAAGCACGTCTTTTCCGAGACAAGTAAGACGTCCCAAAGACGTCCTCAGCTGGTTGAAATATGAAACAGCAAAAGAAGTCTTAAAGACGTTTAAAGCCGTGTGTAAGACGTCAACGATGAACGTACTAAAGACGTTTTAAAGCCGTTTTTAAGACGTCAACGATGAACGTACTAAATACGTTTTAAAGCCGTCTTTAAGACGTCAACGATGAATGTAATAAATACGTTTCAAAGCCGTCTTTAAGACATGAACGATAAACGTAATGTTAAAGCCGCCTTTAAGACGTCAACGACTAACGTAATTGATACGTATTCAACGTTGTTCAAGCGTTTTTACTGCTGACTTTGAACAAGTTTCAAGTCTAGTCGCGAGATATATATTCCACTTAGAAAACTAAATACAAATATTTGTAAAACATCGTAAAGATCGTTCTAAAAAGTGATTTATTATTTTAAAGAGTGCTTTTTTTGGTGTACGCTAATAAAATTAAGTTTCTCCAATAAGCGAAATTTTGCTCATTCGGTATATACCCAATGGGTAAGCGACGTTTTCTCAACGTAAAAAATACGTTGTTATGACGTTCTAACGTCAAAACAACGTCTTTTTACGTTGAAAAAACGTTACTGTACCGGCAAGGTAGAAAGCGAGACCATATAAGAGAAAATAATCCATGCATAATTTTTCAAACCACCAGGCTTTTACTGCAATACACAATAACATTGTATATTTTTTCCAGGTTGGGCCTCGAGAGCGCAAATGTAAATCTCTGCAAAGATTCTAGAAACGAAGTAACCGCGATTGATGATCCCTATTAAGTTCTCAATTTGAGTCCTTTTTGACTCCATAACTAAAGTAGAGATGGTATCGGAGGGTACCATAATGGGCGTCTTTAAGACATAAACAAAAAGACGTCTTTGTTAAGACGGCTTTAAGACGTATTTATTTTTACCAGTTTTATGATGGTATTGGAGGGTACCACAATGGACGTCCTTAAGAGGTAAATAAAAAGAAATCTTTGTTAAGACGGCTATAAGACGTATTTCTTTTTACCAGTTTTGAGATGGTATCGGAGGGTACCACAATGGACGTCTTTAAGACGTAAACAAAAAGACGTTTTTGCTAAGACGGCTATAAGACGTATTCATTTTATACCAGTTTCAAGATGGTATTGGAAAAACGTTTAAACACGTCTTTGAGACGTCTTTTCACATCCTAAAGACGTCTTGACCAGTTTGAAACCAAAAAAGACGTCCTAAAGACGTCTTGTGTTCACTGGGTAAGCACTATCACCTACGCACTAATTAATGATCAAATATTCCAGTGGACAATAACTTGTTCAACGCCAGCCGTAAATACGCTGGAATAACCTCGAAGCTGTTTTTCTAACATCTTTACTGCGGACTTTGAACAGAGTTTTTGCCCACTGAGTTTTTTTATTATTTTAACCATAGATATATATCTTACTTTTTGTATATTTATGTTTTAACTTAATGTTTAAACTTTTCTTCAACGTCCAGAATGATTATATCTATATTACTAAATATGGTATTGAGTGCTGTCTAATTCTACTTGCAGGGATCGAAAGCTTTTATGACAATTGGTTATAAGCCAAGATCTTTATTACCCAAGTTTTCTATTGTCAAAAAAGGAGCATCTGATTGTGGTATCTCGATAAACAGGAATTATCCGAATTAGATAAATTTGAGAACAGCAGCATCTCTTGGGAACTTCGTTCCCAGGTCTTCCTCTCTCTTCGACATTGTACTATAATCGCTTGAAAGACCGGGCACGAAGGTCATAATGATTTTATGTGATATTTGCTTGTTTCTATGTTCAACTTCCAACATACGCCCATATATATTGTTAGTTTCATTTTTATTAACATTTACTCAATCAAAAATATTGTATACCTGGAACTTGTTCATGGATAGTACAAATTTTATTCAGTTGTTGCTTATAGAAAAATTATACTACAGACGTGCAACAAGTCCATTATACTTTAATTTATTTTGGTCCTGATTTGCACGTCCGTTGGACGTCTTATTCATAACACGAAAGGACGGACCTGATGGCGAGGACCAGTAGACGTCTTTAAGACGATGTATGCCCACTGGCATACGGCGGAAATTTCAAATTTCCAGTAGGGTGGAAATTTCAAATTTCCACGCATTTCCACACATGTGGAAAGTTCAACTTTCCTTTAGTGTGGAAATTTCATATTTCCACGCATTTCCATAATGGAGAGTTCAACTTTCCTCACATTTAATTAATTTTAAACAAAATATGAGGAGATGTGTGGAAATGTGAGAAAATTTGAACTTTCCACAAAATATAAAATGAGGAAAGTTAAGATTTCATGCAGTGTTATTTTTTCACATGCTTTAGACAGGATAATGTATGATAACTGGAAATGTGAAGAGTGGGAAAATGGCTTTCAGATATTTTGATATTTTGCTGCCCTTTTGCGTAGAATTAATTACAACATGTCATTAACATCTCCTTCGTGGATACGTCTTTAGAATCATCGATTTGGTAAACACATGGCCCTGATTTTGAACATAGTTTCTAAGTCTTTACTTTTGACTTTATTATTGTAAATTAGCTACTCTAAGCCTCATCTAGAAGTAGATCTACAATCCTGGCCAAATATACTGTGGACAAGGTGAAATTTGTGCGAAAATTCCGAATTTCAAATTAGATAAAAATACTTAAATTTCGATTAGCAAGGCGAACTACACGGAAATTCGCTTTTGTGCAAAGAGCCTGGGTACTAGGCTGCTAGAAGCAACAAAATTTGTCGAGTTGGCAAAAAGTCCTAAGATTCTAAGTTCTTAAGTCTTAAGTCTACTCAGATAAACCCTTGAGATAAACCTTAAGGGACGTCTAGTGGTCATTTTCAGCACTTGCGTTTTGCTTGTGGCCGTGTATTACTAGTCGAAATTTGAAAAATGTCTTTATATTAATGTCTAAGATTGTAGAGTTGGTTAGTATTAGTATTTTCAAATTATATATAATATATATATGTGGGAAAATTATGCCGAATGTGAGTTCCATTGTCTTTTTAAAATATTCATGGTCTTTTTGCGATAATTCCATATTTAGCAGGGAATCAATTTATAACCAAAGGAAGTTCTTATTTGAACTCTAAGAGTGAAAAACATATACATACAATGATTTTTGTGTAATTTATGGCAAGTTAGCAAAGAAAAGTTGTCAAAAACAAGGTACATGTACCTGGGACTGACACTATATAGGAGTCATCGTCTTTTTCAAACATCTCTAAACTCAATAGAGTTTTTATCTGCTGTTGATTGTAAGTGTCGGGGGATCTTACGATCACAGGGACTCGCAGTCCCCATTCAGAGTTCAGCCTTGCCAATATCAGACTAGCCAGCTACTATTTTTTCTTTGGGCTTGTCAAATTTAGCCTTGCACGAACCAGACGTGCTCAAGATTACCATCTTTTTTTCCAGCTAAAATGTTGAAAGGTTTGATGACATTAGTTATACGGTGTCAATAGCTGAGATACACATTCCATAACAGCTTTCTTCATTATCTATAATCTGTAAATTCTTTGGCCCAGGCACAGCATGTCATGCCCAAAGGTTTGACACAATAGTCCATAAATGTATCCAATGCAATCATCATGTTTTTCTACTGACAGAGTAATAGGTATTACAAACCAAATCATTACAAAGCCTGCACGGATATGACACAACTGCTCGCAATACATAATGAAGGTAGTACGGAGTCTTGAAACATTTCTAGGAAAAATAAAGTGAACGCTAGCGTGACTACCTCTAGCGGCATCCATTGCACTGCTTCTGATATTTTTTCTTTTTAAAAGTCCATTGTATGCATCATTGCATGGTTTTATACCATCAGTGTACTCTAGTTCAGTAATTGTGTAATTTCTAACACTTCCACCAATTAAAATCGTGTATTTTCATTTAGGTACTCGGAGGTTTGCAAAAACTTTGATTTTGGAGCTGGTGTACCTGGTTCAGCTGGTCATTTTACACAACTTGTATGGACCTCGTCTAAAAAAATAGGTATAGGTAAAGCCGTTGTAAAGAAGAATCCTGGTCATATATGTACGTATGTTGTAGCAAGATATAGGCCAGCTGGTAATATAGTTGACAAATTTAAAGAAAATGTAAAGAAAGGACGCTTTAAGCAAAGCATGTGCTCGGATATTAAAGGGACACTTGCTACAGTTAATGTGGAAACTGGGGCAATAGCTGGAGGTACTGGTGAAGGGGCAGGTAAAGGCACAGGTGAAGGAGCAGGAAAAGGAGCTGGCCAAGGAACAGGTACTGGTGAAGGTGCAGGTACTGGAGCTGGTGCAGGAGCAGGCACTGGTGAAGGTACTGGAGCTGGTGCAGGAGCAGGCACTGGTGAAGGTGCAGGTACTGGAGCTGGTGCAGGAGCAGGCACTGGTGAAGGTGCAGGTAAAGGCACAGGTGAAGGTGCAGGTACTGGAGCTGGTGCAGGAGCAGGCACTGGTGAAGGTGCAGGTACTGGAGCTGGTGCAGGAGCAGACACTGGTGAAGGTACTGGAACTGGTGAGGGTGCAGGCACCGGTGAAGGGGCAGGTAAAGGCACTGGTGAAGGTACAGGCACTGGAACTGGGGAAGGAACAGGTACTGGTGAAAGTACAGGCACTGGAAATTTCAAAGGAGCAGATGAAGGTAAAGGGGAAGGAACTGGTCAAGGTACCGCAACTGGTAATGGAAGTGGCAGTGGAACAGGTAGTGGTAGTGGAACAGGAAGTGGAACAGGAAGTGGCAGTGGAACAGGAAGTGGTAGTGGTTCTGGAAGTGGTAGTGGTAGTGGAAGTGGAAAAGGCAGCGGTAGTGGAAGTGGAAGCGGAAGTGGAAGCGGTAGTGGGAGTGGAAGCGGTGGTGGTAGTGGAAGTGGAAGCGGTGGTGCGAGTGGAAGCAGTGGTGGGAGTAGTACTGGAAGTAGCAATGGTGGTGGTTCTGGAAGTGGTAGTGGAAGTGGAAAAGGCAGCGGTAGTGGAAGTGGAAGCGGTAGTGGGAGTGGAAGCGGTGGTGGGAGTGGTAGTGGAAGTGGAAGCGGTGGTGCGAGTGGAAGCGGTGGTGGGAGTAGCACTGGAGGTGGCAATGGTGGTGGTTCTGGAAGTGGAAGTGGAAGTGGAAAAGGCAGTGGTAGTGGAAGTGGAACCGGTAGTGGAAGTGGAACCGGTGGTGGGAGTGGTACTGGAAGTGGCAATGGTGGTGGTTCTGGAAGTGGTAGCGGAAGTGGAAAAGGCAGTGGTAGTGGAAGTGGAAGCGGTGGTGGGAGTGGTACTGGAAGTGGTAATGGTGGTGGTAATGGTGGTGGTAACGGAAATGGCAGTGGAAGTGGAAAAGGTAGCGGAAGTGGAAGTGGTAGCGGAAGTGGTAGCGGAAGTGGTAGCGGAAGTGGTAGCGGAAAAGGAACAGGGACTGGAACAGGAACAGGAACAGGAACTGGAACTGGACCAGATATTACTGAAGCTACTAATGAGGTCGGTGTTCAGAAAAAACCAGAAACTGACCAACCACAGCCAGAACAGCCATCTGCTCCTGATTACACCCCTCCTAGTGGTGGCTGTGCAGGTGGTGGTTGTCAACCCGCACCTCAACCGGCACCTCAACCGCAACCACAACCAACTGATGGATGTGGGATGCCAGGAGGATGTGGGATGCCGGCACCTTGCTCTACTGGCATTTGCATGAGGAGAAAAATTCAGAATAAGCACCGTTTGAATAAAAAAGATAAAACAGGTACCAAGCGTAGCAATAATAACAATGATAATATTGCAGATAAGAATAAAATTAATAATAGAAGTAGAGATGAGAGAATTAAATTTGGAAGCATCATATTTAAACGTTCGCAACATTTTAAAAGAAATAGAATACCTGCCAAAAAGCACCTGCATCAATTGATACGTAAATTACCAAAAGAAAATACTTAATGCAGAAAACTATTAAATAGTATGACGCACATGGTGATTCAGATCCATATACATGACCAAAGATGGCCAGATTAATGCACTAATACATTGTTACTAACCTGTAGAAACTCTTTAATGACGTAAACGTTATTTGGATGGATAACGTTTTCAAACAGTATTCTTTTGAAGCTGTGTTAAATTTATATTGTTGATTTACAACATAGTTCAACCGTAAACATACATGCTTGGAATATATGGGTAAATTAAGGCGGATTTCCATTAGGCGAATTCGTTCGTCCAAATTCTAAATGAAGCCTTTACTTACATTGGTTGAACTAATTTTCAACCAATGTACCTCAAGTGGATTAATTTTCGCGGATATTAAATTTCGTGAATTAAAGATTGATTCGTAAAAATTAGTCTTCGGGAAAATTTTGTAAACGTACCATTCGCTAAAATTGAAATTACATTTTTTAATGCTTTTTCTTTGATATGTGTCCAAATAATTTATGTGAATGATATGATGTAGATAACAGTTAATGCGTTATTCATTCGTTAAAATAAGTACTCTCGAAAATATTCAATACAGCACATTCGCGAAAATAAGTCTTCGCGAAATGTACAAAAGTGATCTGACGAAAATAAGTCTTCCCGATAATTAATTAAGGTAATGGTTTCATTTAGAATTCGCGCGTAAAAATTCGCTTAGTGGAGATCCGCATTTACTCTTTTGTTTGGCGATCAACAGTACCTCAATGTTTTTTTTAGGGTTTATTAATAGCAAGGTTAAGCTTTTTTAATTTTTGATAATGATATCCTAAAACATATATTCAATGAAAGGGTGCATGACAATGGTTGGTTTACATTATGCGGATCATACCGTGCGAATGCCAAAATACGACAATCTATTGGTAGAAATAGACACTACGTGCCTAGTGGAAATCAACCTTAACACTTTAAATATCAGGAAATCATAGCGTGAAAGACTATGGAATACGGTCCCATGTATCTCTATATTCGGACTGCGTTTTGCCATATATGGAGATATAAGGTTTCGTATTCGGTAATCTATCACACTGTTTCGTCTTTACAACAAAACAGCAGATAAAACAACAAATCTAATTTAAGAAAAAACATTGCAATATTGTTAGGTGTGTAGTGATCAGTCAATAATCGCAATGACTATCGAAAACGGTCCTGGACATGACCATATATGTTAAAAAGTCCAAAGGCGTTGTGGATGAGTTGGTCACACAAAACATATTAGGGCAATCATGACGCGCGGATGTGTTAAACATTCGATATGACTTAGGATTTAATTATATTCCGAATTGACTAACACGCATTTGTAAATATTTTTTAGCGAAAAAGAGTAAAAAATAAATTCTTATCCTGATCGGTTTATTTTCTGATTATTTCGTACATTGAAACTCAATGTATAATTCTTAGCCTGGTATTTGTTCAACGGACCTTTTTAACGCTATTCGTCAGCCTGGGAGAGGGTGGATTCCACCCCTGACAATTTTCTTTTCAGGATATCTATGGAAGATATAGAGATTTTGAGCTGAAATTTTCTGACTCTTCCTAAAGATTTATTGTTCATAAGAATTTCGTACTTTTAATTTGGTATCTAAAGTGATAAAATGGCGACCCGTTACTGAGCACCTAGCTAGTGACCTAGTAAAATTTTTAAAAAATTACCTTAAGAGAAGATTTTCAAGAGCTTGATTTGTTTATTTACATAACGAAAAACGGTATACTAAATTTTAATTAAGTAACAAAACAATCTGTTTTAATTACTGATTTGCAATCTTTAATTCCGCCAAACCAAAAATAATTGCTCATTCGCATTCTGTAATTCCAAAAAAGGTGTTTTTCTCAAGGTGCGATTCGCATTCTTTAATTCCGCATTTTTGTTCCGCAAACACTTTCATCCCTTAAGGTATTGCGAATATTAGCTAAAGAAAAGATACTAAGTTTTCAGAATCTGATAACAATTCAAATATCTTCTCCCAATCAAAAGTGATTGACTTTTAGGGACCATCTCAAAATTTCGTTAAGTCAATTAAATCTGTACAGAAGTGGGTTAGGTCAAAGAACTTGTAATGGATCCATTACAAGGTCGTTGACTCAGCACTCCCCTCTGTAAATTTATTTTTGAGACGGTCCCTTACCTAAATATAATAATATTTACCAAATATTCTTCAAAATCCAAAATCGTACTTCACAAATAATCATGCAGAAATGTTCGTATTGTATTGAAGTTAACACGTGCCGGGTTTCATATTTCTAGCATATTCTTATCGGAAATTATAGATGGTGTGGAATCATCCCCCACCCACTCCCAGGTATATAAAATATTAAATTACTCCCTGGCTGAATAGAGTTAATGCGGCGTAGGGGCTTATACACGATGAGAACTGAAAACTCACTATTTATCGTGAGGTTGTACGGTATATTAGCTGCTAGAAATGTCATGTTAAGGTTTTATATTTTGATGAAAATGAGGGCTTATATACGGCAGGGAATAGTTCAATCTCGCTAAAGGCAAAGATTTTTTGGTTGACCGATCCTGTCTTCTTCCGTCCGTCCACAACGAATCACTCCCACCCGGCTGATACAGCACCGCATAGAGAATAGAAACGCTAAAATAGTTACGCCATCTTACACGATAGTCAATGTACAAAAAAATACCATAAGCCGTGATACTATTTCCGTGGTATAAGTTTTCTAACAATATTTTTATTCAACGGCATATAAATACACTTAACAAAGTGGCAACTACAATCCAACCTGATGTTCAATTGCAAGGAACAGAACAAAGATATTTTAAACCAATTTTGAATGAGATCCAACCCTATTATACCCCCAAAAGAACGTACAACCAGACGTGCAGGAAATGGAAATACACACTGAGTTGATGGTACAAACTGTATCTAAAAAAGCAGAAATGCTTTGGATCTTATCTCGATATTTGTCGTCACAAGAAAATAATAAACAAAGAATACCTAGATGGATTTTACTATGAAGTAATGCCAGATGCCAACAATGATCTACATACTGTTCATTACGTATTTCAAGATTGGTGAAGTGAGGTAGAAACAGAACTGAAACAACTTAATCCAAAGAAAGCCACTACATTTTAGAATATTCCATCTAAACACTTCCTCTGATGTATGTGGAACTATTTTAAAAACTCTTGTTAACCAATCGATAAGGAACAATGAATTTTCTAATGAACTGAAACTAGCAGATATAACA
>JAULBZ010008538.1:0-10642 GCA_032360805.1 Neoturris breviconis | reverse complement strand
TTCAATGTGTGGATGTTCAAAATCTAGAACAGAGTGCTCAATACAAGTAAAGTAGAGCTATATAGTTCTTGTTATAAAATGTACTTAAAACTACAGCATTCGTTACTGTGACATTCTGACGAATAAAGCTGTTACAATTATTCAGATTTTTAAAAAACATATACAAGAAGCGTTGTTATAATATGTATCCATGGAAACAGTTCCCAATATAATTCCATAGCCTTAATCCGGTGGGACTGCTTTGAAATTATTCAAAATATAATATATTATACAAAATATACAGAACATTTGCTCGGTTTGGAGGGCTACTTTCAATACCATACCTTTGATTTTGTTTCTTTGGAAAAATGGATATTTTGCGTGGCAAAATCATGCACTCTTCACCATAAATCATATTTACATATGAATGGGTGCTCTCTATTTTGAATGGAATTTAAACCTGTGGTTTTGCTTATAGTCAAGTGGGGGGGTAATAGTGGAACACTTAGAATTCTGGGGTAATAATATAAAACGGTCCATAATCAAAAATCTAAGAAACCCATGAATCTCCTTTGGCATACAGAAGTAGTCCACATTGAGTATTTCAAGTAAGCCAAAGGAGAGATTCATGGGTTTCTTAGATTTTTGATTATGTGCCGTTCTATTGTATAGATGTTTATTTTATTTATATTTCGACGAACCAAAATAAAACATAAAAAACTGGGAAAACGGAATTCAAAATAAGGAATGCTCATTATATTATGAATTGCTTGCATATGATATAAAACAACTTTGAAATTATATTGTGTTTTGCCTAATCATTTCTACTTGTAAAAGATATAAGATTTCTGTTTCCTGTGGTTCCAGATATGCTTGTAGATGAGTGCATCATATGTTAGTACAGTGCAGTAACAGGCTATATGCCCTGAACCGTATTAATGATACACTCCTTCACATTGCTTCCCAGTTAGTAAAAACTTGTTCAAAGTCCACACTAATGCGGACTTTGAACAGGTTTTTTGCCCGCTGGGTCATATGTAGTTATTTGAAGCGGTAACTTATATTATTTAAGGGAAGAGGCAGAAAGTTTAGCGAAAAAACTTGGCGTTAGATTATATCGTACCTCAGTTAAAGAAGATCTAAATGTCTCCAACGGTATGTTTTTCTATATATGTTTGGCATTTTATATGTTCTCTAATTCTGTTTCGTTAATTTATGTATTTATACAGAATTTTATTCTTAGTTTAGGTCTACAAAAATCAGCATTACCGTGAAGTACGACTACTGCTAACGTATTTCCTCATATTTTCTCATATAACCTCCACAACAATTTTTATCGAAGCTAAAGCGTGTGACATTTATTGTAGGGTGGCGTTTGATTGACAGTGGTTTTTATTTCAAAGTCTAGTATTAATCACAGCTCAACCGTGTTTGAAGATAGGGCGGTTCTTAAATTTCAACTAGAAGTGAAGAATGTAGTACTATTGAGTACAGTTTTTCCTAAAGGCGGCTTTCCGCTTAACCAATGTAATGGCTTCATTTAGAATTCGCGCGAACGAATTCAACTAGTGGATATCCTCCTTAACATTTTACTTTCAAAAAACCATATGAATTGAAACATTAAAAACCTCAATATTTGTTCGAATAATATATTATAAACACGAAACGTTGCCCATGGGTAAACTGTTCAACTTTTGTGTAAAGTAAGGCATTTATTTCTAATAAAAGGCGGTGTTTATTAGAGAGCGGCATTTTAAAGAGGAAATACGGTACACTTATATTTTACAGGGGTTGAAATAACAAATTGTATCTATGAGTGAACTATCTTGAAGTTTGTAGGTAGAAACCAATCAATTGCAAGTTGTTTGACGTCCCACATGTATTGAGTTTGTAGTTTGATGGTAACTGAAAATATCTTCCTGATTTAACAAATAATCAATGTGGATGAGTGAACATAATTTCACTGGGATTATTTGTTCTTATTTTAATCACTTGTCTAGTATAATGATTTTCTTTTAGTCTTCGAATACCTCACACAAAAGTATATAAAAAATATGAATGAAGAAGACGTAGAAGAACAAACGCAAATCGGTATGTTACCATTATCATTCTCAGATTTTAATTTGAGGTGTCTGTGAAAGAAAAGTGTTGTGCCAATAAACATTTAAGTACCAGGTCTGAAAATAACTGAGGGATATCACCTGTGGACATGTGTTTTTTGAACTTAGTTATACACAAAAACACAGGTGATGTCCAAGAGTTACGTCACCGCTATTTCAGTGCTCGAAATAAAGGCAAATATTTTTGTGTAAAGGTGTTTGTTGAGCATATCTTCAGGTTAAAGAGACACTCCATCGCTATGAGCACTGTATGAAGGTTAGTCTCAATCAAGGAAAAGTATGATGACTTGTATTTATACCAGAGTTTAAAATATGAGCAAAATTAATCAGTGATTATTTGCTCTTACTTTACTGTATATGTGATGTGATGTTTTGCTTCACTTATAGCTCCATCAGCATCCGGGAGAAGTGCAAGCAAAAAGAAACAACATAATAACAATAAAATCGAATTAAAACAGAAAGACACGAAAAAGAAAAAATTCTGTTTTAACGTTTAGTAAAAATGCCAATAATTATTTCTATATACGCGAACCAGATTGTTCGTTTTTATCATGTTCATTGGATACTACAAGAGTTTGTGTAAGGATTTATAGCAAGCATGAATAGGAATGGCAAAAAAAGATTAGAGAATACAATCGATTTCATTAAATGCTGTTCACGCTTTTTCACTTTTTCTTGTGCTGCGGAACATTTTTGCAAGAGAAGAGATTTTAGAAGAAATCCAAGGTTAAAATAAGTGTTAGCATAGTATCTCCTAATGACGGTGTCAATGTTTTTGAAATTGATTAGCTTATTCCTCTGGCGAAGCCAATTAATTTCAAGATCTTTAACCCACTCTCCCCCATAGCTTACATTTATGCTTATTTTAACCCTTGGATTTGAATTGTTTAAAATATATATTTTTAAAAATTAATTTATATTCTCAATATAATTTTTCAATTTTTTTTTATTTTTTTTATTTTTTTTTGGGAGGGAAAGGGAAAGATACAATTATTTTTCAGACACTGCTATTTTGGGGTGTAAAATCAAATAAATTTGACCGAATTAAATCTACTGCGAAAGGTATAATAATGTCAACGATAATAGTTGGCCAGCATCTGTGAATTGATTTATTTTGTAAATATAAATTTGAGAACAGTTCTTAAGTATACTCTTAGTTTCCTGTTTAGGACAGCCCTTTCCAGGTGCTTGAAAGAAGTAAGCGTAGCTACCCACCATCTGCTGAAAAGATTGTGAATTGAAGATCTTGGTCTGCGTTAAAAGAGTAAACCAATTACTCTTGAAAACAATGCAATATGTAAAAACGTTGTATTTTGTTATTCTAATTTATCGAATAAATAGTACGCCTTAAGTACGTTACTTTGAGCATTGCGATTTACTAGTTTTTTTTACCTAGTATTTTATTCATTTATTCATATTTTTGTAACGTATTTTTAAATACAACTTAGCCTCTTATGATGAATACGTTGTTAATTTTAATATATGTATACATTAATCCCTAAAAGTTTCGGCGCGACAAACTTTCGGACGTAGAAGTGTCCGAAAGTTTATAACGCCGAAAATATCATTTTTTTCGCCTTGTCCGAAAGTTTGTAACGCCGAAACTTTTGGATTTTTTTTTTTTTCTAATTTCGTTTTACAAGCTTTAATTGGCATGAAAACTATTTTAAGGTGTTTTTTTGAGTGCATAAGATGCCTTAGTAATTTTACATAACGTGTAAAATAGCTTCTGTCAATGTTTCCAAATTTTCTACTTTTCAAAAACTGTCACTTATATCGAAAACTTTAAACCTTTTCTCTTCTGCTCTGGGAACTGTGTCATATATCCTCGATTGACAGTTTTTTATAGGCGAAAAAAATATTCTTGAACTGAAAATTTTGTCCGAAATTTCGAGAAATATGTCCGAAAGTTTTTTTGCCGAAGTTTTTTCGCCGAAACTTTTAAGGATTAATGTAGTCCTTATTGGGAGCACAAAAATCATGTTTATTTCCAAAATGTTAACAGGAAGGTGTAAATAGACAACATGGTTAATTTATTGCCGAATAATCGCCAATCGATGGCGAAATATACGTCTCTCACGATTATATCCAAGTAGACTCATGAAGGCAAACAAGCACTGAAGTTATACATGGAGAAACAATTTGTCTTATAGCTCCTGAAGATAAACACAAATAGTTAAAAAGTCAAAAGATACACACAAATAGTTAAAAAGTCAAAGTGGAAATTTACTTTCTAAAATAAATGCTCACAAAAGGATCCTGGTCAAATAATTAAATATGTAATTCTTTGATTGAATTTTAACAATCTGCTAAGTGACCATATGTGACATCTTAAGTTGTAAATCAATAACACGTGATACCCCATGATCGAGCACAGTTAATATCTAATGATGTAAAATGAGCTCACGTGACAGCTTCGGTAGGTGTGTCAACATCATATCGCATGTAAGAGAATCCATTATTCTGCCGTGTAAATTATAGACAACGATGATAGTCCATTATACAAGAATTTCCAGACGTAATTTTTCGAACGAAAGCCAAAAGAAGTCACTCCATGTGCGGCGTTAATTTTTACTAATAGAACGACTTCTTTTGACTTTAACATTTTTCTCCGGTATGACGTGACGGAAGACTTACGCCGAATGCCCCCTAGTGCAAATCAGCCCTCATTGCTTGATGAGAATATTTCAGAAATTGAGTTTATTGAAATTGTGGTGCGATATTTCTTATGACGTTATTAAACAGTTTTTTGTTTCCTCTGTTCTAACTTTATTAATAAGTTCCGCTCGAATTATCTCTCTGAAAAGAAATCTCCTAAATTTCCACCGTTTAGTGTATGATATACGTTTTTCAGATTTTTATGAATCTTTACTTTTGTGCCTAATTTCAGGGAGAGGGTTAAATTCCCGTTTTGGTAAAAAACACCACCCATTTCCATTTATTAGTTTTAGGTTTTATAAAGGTTTGACCTGAAACACTTTTAAGAATTTTCTACGCTCTTCTCTCCACACCTTGTACAGTGGAACCTCTCTATAGCGGACACCATCGGGAACAAAAAAAAGTGTCCGCTAAGCAGGTTTTGTTATGAGAGTTCGACCAGGATTCGTTCCTGCAAATAAGTGTCCGCTTGGGATGTCCGCCATAGAGAGGTTCCACTGTATATATAAAATTTGCACATGATTTTTTTCTCTTCTATAAATTCTGTATATTCGTAAATACCTAAACTGCAACGGTATATTTCTCCCCTGTAGTTCATATTCATCGCGTTTTCCAACAAAATATTAAAGGATCACTCTCCTGTTGGTCGATTTAAATTTCACCCATTTTAATCAGTTTGCTGTCATAGAACGAGAAGGGAAGTTTTGCCACTTTGAAATGCTTTTAAATCCACATAAACAGTCACACCTGGTGTTTTGTTTTCTCTATTCCAATTTTTGTTGCAAAATATCAATTATACATTGGAGTATGTAAAGTCGGTATTTCGTATGTTTCTCCTTAATTTTTTGTGTCAGCAAACACTTCATCGCTGACGTTTCCACTAACACCAACTTCATCTATTTCGATATTTTAAATAAAGTTTTCTTTATATTTATAGCACGCAGTTACAATAAACTTTCAACACGATCAGCAAAGCGACCACGAACGACCATCATTTTGTAAACATTGTCGAATGAATAAAATGTTCTAAAAAGGGCGTAAAAAAAAAATTATTAGCAATAAGTGCATAACAACTTTTAATCAATGAGTTAGTTGCATAGTGTAAACCAACTCTTATGTTCAACTATGGTTCAGCATTATATTTGTTATATCTAAAACCCAAAGATGAGCAAAAAAGTCAGTTGTCGTCACAGAAAAGATCATGAGATACTAAATCAACTCGGTATATGGACGTCTAAATGTTTCTCTCTCCTCTATTACGTCAAACCCAGCTTTTACGAAGTTTCTGTTTGTTTACATTATTTGCGCGTTTTTTTAGAATATATTCGGTCTGCTTTATATTGGAACTATGTTAGACAAAATGCGTGGCTTTTTTATCGGTTTTGCTTTTCAAAAATCGAAAGTAAACAAACACGGACCATAGCGGGAAAGTGCTCCTTTAACAATACGCGTTTTGTTTTCTCTATTAATTGCCCTGAACATTTCGTAGGTGCTTATAAAATTTTCCTTTTAAATGCGGGCGCTTTTTAGATAGGGCGTTTCATTTAACAGTGGGCGATAATTATAAGAAATATCGTATTATTTAAGACAGTGAAATTTTTCAACAATTCGGAATTTGCACGAATTTGTTACTACAATCTTCCACAAAACTGTCAAGCGAAATTTGGAAATATGGAATTTCAACTAAGCCTCAAAAATCTGATTAGCAAGTCAAGCAGCAAGAAAATTCAAATTTGTTCTTAGAGCCTGGGTACCAGGCTGCAAGAAACAATAAAATTTGTCGAGTTTGCAAGCCTGTCCGATAAATCTCTAGGTTTTCCGGTAGATCAAACATATAACAAGAACGAAGGTTTCAGTTTTGAAACGGCCACCCAAAATTGTAAATGACATTCCAGGTACCGCAAAAGTAAAACGTCGGTTGATAGGAAAACTATCAGCAACAAGATGGAAGATATATATTCTACATCCGTTTACCTGCAAAAATAGAACCCGATACGCTTATCCGCTTTGGTAAAAATTAAGTATACTGTTTTTCGTAAAGTAAATAAACAACTCAAGTGAGGCGGCTAAAAATCTTGAAAAGAATGCGAATTCGGGGCAAATTTGCATTATTTAATTCCGCATTTGTTTCCTCTTTTAAGGTAGTTTTTTGTATATTACTCTCTGGTTTTACGAGACTAAACTGAGAAAGGAGAAAAACAACATATATCTTTGTGAATGGTGATGTTCTGTACACAAGATCCAGTGAGGTATGTATACAATATAAAAATAAGTCATATAATGACGTATCTATGTTACATAGTCCATAATTCCGCTCTCTTTGCTGAGAAGTCCTATTGTTTGCGACACTTTATAAATAAAGTATGTGTAAAACTTTGGTAAAACATCAGTGATCAAGTTCGTACAGAATTCGAAACAGAACTGAGTACTTTTACACCTCATTTATACCCCTCGTCCAGATGGAGTTAAGTCTCTTAAATTTTGTTTTCCCATACCCCGCCTCGTTTTCGTTCAATAAAAGAAAAACCATAAATCATAATGATAAATTTTTTGAGAATATACTTATTTTTGTATAAACAAACCAAATAATTAAAATATTAAAATTGTAATTCGGAAGGTGTATTTAGAATCAAAAAAGCGTTCTTGGCTACATCAAATAATGTGAAATATTCCAAGAATATCATGATGTATAAGCTGGAAGCTAAAAACTTTACTCAAAGCACTCTTCCACAGGTGATATCCGACAGCTATTTTGAAGCTTGATATCTAGGCCTCACTCCTTCATTTTTGATTTTTTTAAATCAATATTAATGGCCAAGATTGTAGCTATATCCGCTTTATTGGAGATCATACGGAAGTGAACACAATTTATAACACACTAAATCAACGTTCAGTGCCATCTTTCTGAATAAAAAATAAAAATAGTGCTAACCTATATAAGAAGATCTGTTCAGGGATTGAAATAAATGTATATAGCAACTGCGATAAAGAGTATTAAACATGCGTGAATATTCTTACGATTGACTGTTTACAACATTGTTTGACGCAAGGCACTCTTTTAGTTATTATTTACATATATTTCCAACACCTGATATTGTATTCAATCATGAAACGGTGTGATCTTTCCTACTAAAAGTTGTTATTTATATAACAGAATCTATAAGCACAGTATTATACATATTAAACCTCCAAGGGAACTAACTACGCATCTCAACCAATCAAAAACGCTATTATCTAATCCTCAACCCTACAGGACTATGACGTTGGACGACGTTGCTTCGACGTTGATTTCAACGTCGCGAGGCTACTGAAAAATGGAGTTGAATGGAGAACATATCTCATGGGCAAGTGATATAGAAAGATATCTACAAAATAAAAATAAAAATAAATAGCATGTGGATATGGTAAGAGATACGTAAATCGTTCCAATATCATACCGGTAATAAAAAAATCATTTTATATACACATTACTTTCTTGCACGAATCATCTCTAACCTAACATATGCGGAGAAGAACAAACACCAGAGGGACACAACTTTTTCAGCCATAGTTTGCGATCTTGCAATCTTCATAATAAAGAAATTACTCATTAGCAAGAACACAGTTTTCAGTGTTTAAGGAGTAAATAATCACTGTGGAGGAGAAAGCCTAAAATCACTTGCTCTTACTCAGACTTCGCTTCTTTTTGTAATTTCAGGTAATAGTGTGATTCTATCTCCGTTTGGGATATGCAATATATCCCCCTAAAATATCTATATGAAACGTGAAAGAGAAGAGTCATGAAGAAAATCTTTCTACGCGATATCATACCTACTGTGAAAAATAAGATTTTAAAACATATAGTGAGTATAAATATGGATGCTAACATAACATAAGTCATGAAATAACTTGTACAAAGCACTGTGGAGAAGAGTATAATAAGCGTAATTCAAGAAGATGCCCACTCTACTCTTCTTCATAGAGCCGTGAAATTTATTTCAAAACCTTGACATACAAGCAAAAAAACAAAAACTACTAATTAAATCTAATCAAAATTATTATTATGAAATATTGCGTTTCAGGATTCGAAATAAGCGTGCTTCTACGAAGAAGGGTGTCAATGAGCTGTCCATTGATTGGTTTCTTCGGTACTATTTACGCAGATACATTTTGACGCTTATTTCAAGCCCTGCGTTTTATTAATAAGTTACTTATTAATGTGATTCGTAAAAACATATTCCCATCGTACACACATTCACATATAAATCATCGAAATCCCTCTCGACATAAAAGCTCTATAATTAACGTCGAAAAGACGTCCTTTTGACGCTTTGACGTATTTTCGACGTCGACTAGACGTTGCGTGTCTACTGGGATGCTATCTAAAAGACATTCTAATAAAGCATTACCAAGACTCGTCGGGAAAACTAACGAGATGGAGAAGCAAATTTTGAAATAATGGAGGAGCTCAAGCGCGCTAGTTTTTATCAATATTCCTCACAAATACTCGACCTTGGTGAATGATTGTTTGATCGATGTTAGTAGTTTTTATGTTGTATTAGTGTTTAATACTGGAAAAAACTTGAAAAAGAATTACTTGCACACCATGTAGGAGGATGATCCGTTCCAACAAGTACAGGAAACGAACAACCATCTTTGCATATCTCCATACCTTTCGTTTCGTTGTCATCGTATAAATATTTAGTTAATGAAATATTACGCGTGACCAGTCACCATCAGATGATCAACACCCAGGGTACACACAAACGCATATATAAGGTAGTAAACAGGAGAACACAGTTGGCGTTGTACACTAAGACAATGATGGATGCTAGAATTAAAATCATACTATTCAAGTCTCATCCGCAAAACCGAAGACCTTCTCAGTTAAGTAAACCTCGAGACAAGAGGGCAATTTTTTCCTTCAATTAATTTAACATGCGAAATTTGTAGATATCTCTGGTAATAATTATGACCAAGAAAATAAAATTAGGTATTTTTCCCTTTTCGAACCTCGACTCTGAAGGTACCGCAAAATGAGTTCGAAAAATGGAAGAATCCGAAAAATCCATTATAATTGTTTCTTAGGGAAAATCCAAGGGACCAAGAAAATAATTCGAAAAAGCGAGGAATTCGAAATCGTATTTCCTATTTTTTCTAAAATGGTACCTATTGTCAGTTCCAGATCCATAAAGATGAAACTATACCCAAAAACACTCCTCCCCAGGTAATGTCTGGCATTTATTTCCAGGATTACAGAAATTTCAAAATATGGCTTGAATGAAATAAAGGCTTACCTATCTGCTTTAAAAATCTTTATCCCAACCCGTGAGATCATCTGGAGGTACTTCATCGTCTTTTGGATAATCATCAAAGTTTGATGCATCTACTGGTGATTTGATCTAATAAAAATAATGAAATCGAGATATATTACACTATAAGCAAGAAAAAAATACTGTCTAAACCAAAACACTTTATATGGATATAAAATGTCACATAAAACCCCACATACACACAAAATACATCATGTATGGATGGCTTAGGGTGTATTCGTTTCGGTCCTTAAAGTCGTCCAAACCATCCGAAATTCCCATTTGTTTTAGAACTTTAGATGACTTGGATGGTCATTCTACCTTAAGGGAAGTAATTTTCGCGGAAAGTAATTTTCGCGAATTCGCGAAATTTAGTGCCAATTCGCGAAGATTTCTTCTCGCGAAATGTCCAAAGGTCAGCCATTCGCGAAAATTAGTTCTCGCGAAAAATTCTAAAACTGCCAGATTCGATGGCATAACGTTTTTAGATCGTAATATTGGCCCTAACTGGGTAGAGGAATATTTAATCATCCTCATCATCAATTGTAATTACAATGTTATTTTCGGGGGGTTTTCTATTGTTTACTGTCGGAT
>JAULBZ010008537.1:0-10643 GCA_032360805.1 Neoturris breviconis | reverse complement strand
AAGAAACCAATCAATTGCAAGATCATTGATTCAGCACTCTTCCCCTGGTAACGAATTTTGGAGATGGTCCCTTACATACCCCTGTAGTTACCCATTATTATTTTTGTGTCAAACTGTTCACATATATCAACTATTTCAAAATTCCTTGTTGGCATAATCGGTTTCAATGATGGTGGTTCCTTTCGGAAACTCGATCTTAGTGAATTACTACGACTTGATGATCTACGGAATGACCGTCGAACAAAACTAGTTATTGATGTAAAACCATTTGATCTCTCTTTCTGGTCGATCATACTGAAGCTTCGTTCAAGTTTCATGGGAAATATTGATATGTTTCTTCTGTTTATATTTATTACTATTCTTAAAATCTGCTAACCAAAACAAATGATTTCAGATTATACTATGAATCGAATGATTAAAACTAAATGCATAATGCACTCCTCAAAACTGGTTCAATCCAGTTATTTGGAACTCAGACTTCGGAAAGATGGCCGGAGTGGTCCAAATAAAAGCAAATTTTATAATCATTGTGAACAGATAGATTTTTGATCATAGATTCAAGTTTAGTAGACTAAAGCTATGCTCAAAAATTGCTCCTCCACAATGATTATTCACTTTTATTTTGACCACTAAGCTGTCTCTGAATTGTATTTACAACTAATTTTGGACAAAAAATACTGCTTTGAAAAAATTCAAATACTTCTTTAAAACTGAGCCATGGAGACAACCATAAAAACCTTGTTATCTCACCATCTATACCAACATTAATGAAAACTATTTCAAATGATATGAACAACATAAAAATAAACATTAAAGAGACGCCATTTTAGTACATGAAAATATAATCAAATCAAAGATCTCATGCAGTTAAACACAACATTAAAACAAAATCTTAAAAGTTTCTATGTAATAATGTTCATAAGATTATCATGTATTTACTTCAGCATCATAATCCAATTTAAAATGGTAATTAATCAGATAGTATAATTAACAAACAATTTTAAAACAATTGAATGGGTAAAATATAATTGTCTTTATACAGAATGAAGGGAGGAAATTTCTTATCATAAAACTGTTGGAAAACAAGTTGATAAAAAGTCATGTGGCACCAATATAAAGAGTAAATTATATTTAATTTGTGTCACATGATATAAATTCATATTCTCAACAGACACGTCACAGTACGTCAGAATGTCACAAACAGTTACGTGTGAAAAGGTATAAACAAAATGTTGTATATATACATGTATATGCTTTTAATAAAATGAGCCCATTCAAAGTCACTTGTCTACGTCAACTATAAATGAAAATGTTTAACAAATGTTTAATTAATACATGAACTCTCCATAGACAACAGAGTAAACATTATAAGTCAACTTTATAATATTCTTTAGTCCTTAAACTTTTTATACTTATACAGTACACAGACCTGTGAATAAAAACACTCAATATAACTATTACATGCGATTTCTCTGTCTATCAGGAAATAAGTCTTATAAAAAATATCAATCATCTTTTTAAATGCATGTATACAATATATAAAATATCTATCCCAGTCTCAGGAGAGCAAACATTTCTCAATACTTTGAAATAATATATTATATAACTTTCTACTTTAATGTCATTAGAATATCTCCCCATACATTCTATTTAGAGAGGGAGACAACTAAATATACACATGTATACTATTACTTAATAAAAAAAAAGTCTCAAATAATTCAGTATATTATCTTTTAATAGAAAGCCATGGGAGTTACCACAGCAGTATGCATCGTGAAGGAGTGAGTTTTGAACATAGCTTTAGCTGCAGCACAACACGACCTGCATTCTGCGAGATAGTAAAAAGGATTATAGTAGAAAATTCAAAACTCAGTCATAACACAGTCAATAAATTCTGATATGCTCTCAGTAGATAAATTTTAAGCATTGCTTCAGGCTAAAAAGCCTGAAGCCCTCCTTCACAGTGTTTATTTGTTTTTATTTCAAACACTTTAACCAACATCAAAGCTGGTATCCGTTCTTCATAAATCTGAGAGCATGGCAGTGGCCGAAATAAGAGCAAATAATCACTGCGAGGAAGTGAATTTTAAGCATAGCATCAGACTACAAAGTCTGAAGCTTTACTAAAAACTCCCTCCTCCACAGTGATTATTTACTCTTATTTCAACCACTGTATAATTCTATTAACAAATCTTGTTTTCATATATAAGGAACAACTATTACTCAGTTTCATATCACAATACATCTTTGTTATAAAAATTTGCAAGAACTACTTAAAGCCTGATGTAGACTATGTTTGACACACTGAACGAAATAAGAACAAATAATCACTGTGAAGGAGTAATTTTTAGTATAGAATAAGATCATAGAGTTTGAATTACACTAAACTCCACCACAGTGATTACTTGTTCTTATATCAAAACATTTAGTGATTTAATACAAAAAAAAAAAAATTCTAAAACAAGTAAATCACAAAGATACAAAAGTCGGTATCAGGATTTATTCTCTTCTAAAACATTCCTTTTTTTATATGTGTTGTTTCACCATACATGATAATTTTATGAAATAAGAAAATATGTTCTTGTGAACAGGATGCCCCTCTCAACAACAACACAAATAAATAATTTATCTGCCAATTGAATGAGTTTTCTACAAGATATTTCTTCCACTACTATAAAAATCTATTTCCTGCTATTCCCTATATCCCTTTATCAATAGAAAAAAAAGACAGATGTAAATCTACATAAAAATAAAAACATATACACAGAATTAAAGTGTCCCTCCTTCCTCGTTAAATATTAAATCATACTACAAATTCCTGGGATCAATCTTAGTGTAAAAGATATGTACAACTAAAAGGATGGTAACCCATCCACCCCCTAGTGTTTTGTACTTAACAGTTGCATTTACTGCTAAAATATTATGTCTCAGGGGGGCTAAAAATATTCAAATTAATTACTTTAAAGATAAAGAGTGTTAAGTCAACTATCTTGCAATTTAAGAAACATGCTTTATTTTAACACATTCAAACTTTGATAGCACTGCAGAGGAGTGATTTTTTAACGTAGCTTCAGGGTAAAAAGCCTGAAGCTGTGCTCAAAAATCCCTCCTTTACGGTGCTATCAAAGTTTGAATGTGTTAAAATAAAGCAACAATTTTAAACTGTTACCCCCCTAGTATTTTGTAATTTCATGTAAATGTAATTTCTATCAAGCTGACAAAATTGAATGGTTTGACTTCTAACATTACAAGCTTTTTATACAAGAACATGTAAACTATTTTCCAAGTTCAATAGTTTGATTATAAACCTGTTCTATAAATTATTATTATACAGCATGAGTGAAAAAAGATGTATTATCAAGAATCTGATTGATATCCTTCCTAACCAGCAAAAAGACGGAATCAATTAAATTATTATGACAGAAAAGTAAAATCACATAAGCAACATTATACACCATTCCACCCTATACTCACTTAGTACAGGCAATCTTCTCATTTATCAAAATTATTATGTCATGATCATTGCTATCGTTAAAAAGCACATGTTTGTTAATCAATAATAATCATCTAATACTGTCATTTATAATTCAGTCTGGTATAAACTATGCAGTGCAGAGTTATGAGGGCTTTGAAAATTAATGAAGAAATCATCAAATAGTACAAAATTCCTTCTCCACTGCACAGTGATTATTCTGCTTTTATTTCCAACATTGTATTCTCCATGAATATAATGTAAAATTCTGCTTTTTAAATCATTAGTGACTATACTATCATAAAACAGATTGTCAAAATAAGATTGATGAAATATAATATTAGTTTCCAATAATTGTATAGATCTCATGGCATCATTTTGAACAATTTTAACCTCAGTGCTTAAAATAAATATAATCCTGTGGAGGAATGTATAACTTAATGTATAACTTAAGAATGTATAACTTAAAAAAAGGTATAACTTAAAAAAGACAAACATAAACAAATAAAATAAACAAACAAACATTTTTCTGACTAATAATATTTGATAGGTTTACAAAACATGTTTCCACTTAACCTTGCGCTGAAGATGAACAGGATTAAACCATTAATGAAGTCGTGCAAGTTTTTTTCTCTAAAAGTTATAACACAAACCACAAAATATGACATAAGAATGAAATGTCTAGCAAAACACTTGAGGAGTTTATTTACTTTCTCTTTAAAAAGGAAAAGCAATAACTTCTTGTACATTGATGTCAAATTCTAAAATTAATATTTTACACAGAAAGAGTCCAGAGTCAGCAATCATGCAGATTGCAAGCCTGAATATAACTGCTGGACATCACCTGTAAAGGAGTGTTTTTTAAGCATAGTATTCAGCTTAAAAGCTGAACACTATGCTCAAAAAAACACTCCTCCACATGTGATGTCCGATAGTTATATTCAGGCTTGGATTACGTGGTTCAAAAGAAACTAACTGTAGGATGGTTGACAAGACACAATTATTTTTTCAATTTATCATGGGTTAAAATAACTGCAGGTCATCACTGTGGAGATATTTTTCAGGACAATTCGGAAAATCTCTTCTACATAGGGATGACCGGCAGTTTAACCCTTCCAATTTATTATAGGCAAAACAATTCTTTTCTATATTAAAGAGATTTACTCCATACAACTTCAATTACAAAAGATTACTGCAATGGTCAAAATAACAGCACATAATCACTGTGGAGGAGGGACTTTGTAGCCTGAAGCTATGCTTAAATATTATTCCTCCACTGTGGTTATCTGCTCTTATTTCGTCCACTCCACTGAATACTTGAAACATTCCAAATGTGTTATTTTTAATACTACTACAGTTGTTGTCAAAGGTTGATTTTCACTAGTAAAACATTCTGTGCAAAAGCAAAAACATTCCAATGGTAGAAATTGATATCACACGACAAGATTTATAATGAAGGTATTTTCTCCAAACAATATTTATATGGAAAGGAATTCCTTAGAAACCAAATATTCAAAAAAGGTAAGATCTAATCAGTACACAATCATAATTGAGACATGAAGTAAGGTTGAAAAAATGAACAACAACAACAAGCACCTTGATAAAAATATCTTGTGTTGACAGATAAACTGACAATGGCAAGTTTCAAAATAACTGCCAGACATCACATGTGGGGGAGTGTTTTGAGTATATAGTTTTCAGCTGTAGAAGAGAGTCAACATGTCATTGAAAATACTCTTTGCTGATAAATATCAAATCCTCCAAAAAATATTCCACAAGTATCCCAGATTATCCAGCAAGGAAATATTATTAAAAAATAGCATCAATCATAATCTCAGTTGTTCTAGCGTATTTACTGCGGAAATTACTGTGAACAGGTTTTTGCGTACTGCGATGCGGTTGTTTTCTCCATAACATTGCATTATACAGATTAACAACATTGAAATGTGGATCATAACTATTTCAACGTAAAGTCAAAATTTATTATGGTAAAGATTTTAAGAGGGATTAAAATATTGTTAAAAATTAGAGAGTTAAAAGAACAATAAAACAGCAGCTCAAGGTGCCTCAAACTAAAAGTGCTAAAAATAAGATAACGCTGCAGAGGAATATTGTTTGAGCATAGCTTCATGCTTCAAGTGATTATATATTCTTATATTAACAACTGGTGAAGTGAAGAAGAAGTGGTATTACAGGGCTTGAAATAACTGCCAGTCAACACTGGGGATGAAGGATAGGTCATTCAGTTTTCAGCCAATTTGGCTATAAATATTCTGAAAAATCTCTCCTTCACAGTGATGATTGGCAGTTATTTCAAGCCCTGGTATTATGGACTCTGGACTCATTGCTTTCATCATTACAAAGAAACGAATGACACTTATAACAGCAGTTGAAATAACAGCAAATACAGCATAGCTTCAGGCTACAAACTTGAAATTATGCTCAAAAATCCTTCCTCCACAGTGGTTATTTACTCTTATTTAAATCATTGACTTGATAGATTTATTACTAATAACAAATTCAAATCTCAATATAACAGTAGAACATCACCTGTGGAAAGTGTTTTTTTGAGTACTCAAAAACAATTCTCTACAGGTGATGTTTAACCGTTATATTGAGACTTGCAAATTGCTTCTAAGTTATAATCAAAACCTTCAATATCTTCAAGTTTGGTTCAAAATAAGAGGAAATAATTACTGCGGTGGATTAAATTTTAAAAGCTTAAAGTTATGCTTAAACATGACTTTCCCCTCGGTAATTATGTATTGTTATTCAGAACTCTGTAGTACACCCCGAAGTTCTGCAGTAAAGACGCTAGAACAATGTTTTCAATGTTGTTCTAGCGTCTTTGCTGCATACTTTGAACAAGTTTTGCCCAGAGACAGCTCTTCTACAGATTAAAGTAAAAACAAAGTAATGCGAAATGCAAAGAAAATTCATTATATATCAGAATATTGACACAGGAAATAAAAAGTAATTGATCAAAATATATAAGAAAAAACCGAACAATCTGATTTTAAAACCATAATTGATCATAATCTTCACAATGATATATGAAAGAAACTACTTTATTATATTGACTACAGTGTTTGAAATAAGAACAGATAATCATTGTGGAGGAGGGATTTTGAGCATCGTTCCAGGTTTTATAGCCGGAAGCAATGCTCAAAAGTCGTTCCTCAACAGTGATTAGTTGTTCTTATTTCAAACACTGAAAATAAAACATAATTTTAAAGAAATAGGAATAAAACTACCTGGAAGTAAGAAATTATAATTGTTTGCATTTGCTCTGCAAAAAGCGATTATAATAGATCACCAACAAAAAAAATATGAGAACAGAAATGGTTTTGTAATTTCTTTTAGCACATGACAGCAAATTACAAAGGAAATTTAAATAATATCAATCCTACATAAAGCAGGGAAAAATGGTTTTGTAATTTCTTTTTACATAATGACAGCACATTACAAAAGAAATGTAACCATAATAAATAACTTCTATTTAGTTTCAGTGGACAAATATTCGTTCAAAACTAGCAGTAAAGATGCTGTGGACAAGTTGCTGCTCATTGTATACTATAAACTCTTATCATATACACTACTATACTATACTATGCGCTATATACTACATACTATACTGCACTTCCCAATCCCTCTTAGAAATAAGCCCCCCTCCTCCTCCCTCAATTTTCGTAAATTAAGCAACCAGGGGCTAAATCGATGCCTTGTTAAAATTTAGATAGACAATTGAATTTTGAAACCCTCAATAAAAAGACATGACAGGATTCCAACAAACTGTGGGTAATACTTGTTTATTCAAATTATACTATTATTTCTAGGACAGAACTAAATAGATCTTTTCTAGGGTAACGGTGAATGAAAAAATAAAAAAACTTATAAAAATTCCAGGCTTTCAAGAATAGTTAGTGCTTCCAAATTTCAGGGTTTCCAGGATTTCTATCCAACTTTTATCCATGCTTATTTCAACTTTTAAACTACAAACTACAATTTCAATTTATGCCATATTGAGAAGGTCTATCGACAAGCTTTAAAATAATTGTCGGGCAACACTTGCACTAAAAAACACTCCCGCACAGATGTGCAACAGTTATTTCAAGCCTTGTATCGATATCAGAAACATAAATTATCAACATTTTAAATCTCTACATTTTGGTTAGAATGGAAACAGAAGATTTTCAATTGATGTTTCCAACATAACATGAAATTATGTTCTAAAACAAAAGCTCCAAAAGATCTTTTAAAATTATCTTTAAACTACTGAATAAATAAACTAATAAAAAAATAAACAACTGTATGAACAAACTTGTTGCTATGAAAACAAAGAAACTCAAAAGATATGATTGTGAACACTACAAGTCTCAAGATAATGGCCGAACATCACCTGTGAAGGCGTCTTTTTTGAGTATAGTTTTCAGTTGCAAAGCTGTACTAAAAAAGTACTCCTCCACAGGTAATGTCCGATCGTTATCTTGAGGATTGGTACAATATTATACTGTGGGGATGAGATTCTCAACAGCTTCATAAAGGACACAGCAATATCATTGACAGTGTTTGAAATAGGAAGAAACAATCACTGTTGATGAGTGCTTTTTGAGCGTTGTTTCTGGCTAAAAAGCCTGAAACAATGCTAAAATGTCCCCTCTCCATAGTGATTATTCCCTCTTATTTCACACACTGATTAAACATTAGAATTCTTGTACATCTACACTTTTACGATTTACATTTTTATAGGTGTAGATCTGTAGATTTTGTTGTAGATCAAATCTTCACTGCATAAGAGACATCAGTTCTTAAACTGACCATAACCACTGGCCATAACTTTATAGAGAAAGGTGGCTCAAAAACAAAAACCATTGCTAATTAACATAACCTAACAAAACTTTAGAATCACATTTCAACTCATAAACAAGCATAAACATAAAGAATACATACTTCCTCTAGTTTCATCTCTATATCTCTTCTTTACAACTGTCCTTAACTGTTGATCAAATGTTAAATTTCCACAATTGCATTTATCTAACACTTCTTTTCTATCCCTCGCCAGTGTATTATAAAGACTAACACGCAGAAGTCCACCTGGTTTACGTTGTAATTGCTTATGGATAGGATACATGGAAAATTTTGTATCTGAAAACACCAGTGGTTGAATAGCAAATAATCACAGTGAAGGAGGGATATTTGAGTATAGCTTCAGACTACAAAGCTTTAAGCTATGTATGAAAATACCTCCTCTAAAGTGATTATTTATTCTTATTTGGAAGCCTGAATATAACTGCCATACATCACCTGTGGAGGAGTGTTTTTTGAGTATAGTGTTATACTCAAAAAAGACTCATCCACAGGTGATGTATGGCAGTTATATTCAGATATTATTAAGACTGAAACTTCTTACTTCCTTGCTGAAGGAACAAAAAATTACTTTCAAACATTGTTTCGATTAACGAAGATAACAGAAACCTTTTAAATTCAGAACAACAAACATGACTGATATAAACTAGATTTTTAATTGCATAGTTAACAATTAGAAATGTGATGCACATAGTTCATTAACTACAAACTAAACTCATTATAGGTTATAGTTATTATAATATTTGGCTGACCATTCAAGGCCCATTTATGGTGATACTTCCACAAAAAGACTTTTAAGCAAGCACCAATAATAAATTTGTGTTTTATCGCAATGATTATCTCATGAATTATTTTTTTCCTATTTTCCAAAAAGGTACCTCAAAATGCCACAAATTTTTTAACTCTGTGTATTTTTATTATTTCAGCTTAACAGAGCATCCCTGAATTATGAAAGTAAATGGGAAGTTCTAAGTAACATAATTTGCATAGTTTTGCAGTGTTTTCTCTTTACGGTATTTTGAGGTACTTCTACTTGTAAGTACTTCTACTTGTATGCGAATAAATTTGTTAAATAATGATAATTACATGTGACGTTACATAATATAATACTTCAATCATTACAAGACAGTATATACGATTACAGGGATTCAATGATCTAATATGGTTGATACTAATTTAGTGGCAAAGTACGATACCAGGTTAATTTTATACTTCGTACAAACTAACTACAAAAAGTATGAAGATAATGTGTGTGGTTAACGAGTAATGGAATAGTTATCTATAAGTTACTTGCAGCAACTACCTTTGAAAAATCATCAAAACAAAATGTATTGTCAGGCTGTGCACCTTAACAAATTTCCAGTTTCTTTTATTACCTGGAATGTTTGCATCAAAAACGATTTATTTATGTGCAGCCATAATGTTCGCATTTATGCAGTAATTGTTTTTCAAAATGTTGTGTTTTCTCAATTTTTCATGCAACATCTTAGAGATCTTTCTAGTGCCATTTTAACAATTATTCTTTAAAAAAAATGTTTCTAGAAAAAACATTTGAGAAAGTCTTCACAGTTCTAATGTACTGTATTTTCCTGTTCTATATTGTTTTAGTACTGGTAAAAATAGAAGAAAGTACACCTACTCTCAGTGATTTGATCCCCAAATGTTCTATAAATACTGCTTGGTGATGTCTGTTGAATAGGAACACAGCCAAATATCTCTTTTGCTGCTGGGGAAACTGACAGATACACATCAACGTAGAGATCTTCATGAGGTATCCATAAAGTTTCATCAAGTAATGAATAGTTGCGATTCGTATCAGTACCCATGTTGTATTTTATAAAGTTGATTATGTTGTTTTCACAGTTACTGTATCTCGTATTACAACAAAGAAATCATTCCAACTTTATATTCAAAACGGAATACAATACAACGTTAATGATAATTATCCACATAACTTACGTAAAGTAAGTGGGATATTAAATATAGATTATACGTCAAGCTCTAACAAAATTTCTTTAACTAATAGTTATGACAATGCACCAATGACAACAGAGTGACAACAAAAGCTCAAAAATGTTTAATAGGTTAAGTAATTACTTAGTATTAAATCAAATAATAACCAAATATGCCAATGCTCTGATATTAAATTTAATAGATTATCTTAATCTCGAAATAGCATGGCTGTTCAATAGGAACACCGGATAATTTACATGCGTAATAGAGAATATTCAGCGATGGAAATAACGGCCGGTGATCGGTGAAAACCGGCGGGAAAATAAAAAAACCGGTGAGAGGAATTCGAGAT